>JAKELH010000351.1:0-79721 GCA_021525015.1 Lactarius pseudohatsudake
TATCCGTGTAACGTGATCTTCATGGTCCGCGTACCCTTCTGACCTTTTCGATGCAGAGGTCAATATCATCACAAGGCGGCTCTATTTGGTCCATTGCCACAAACCCCGCATCGACGGTTCTCGCACTCGGATGCGAAGACGGTTCCATACACCTCTTATCTTTAGAATACGACACCCTTCGACACCTTCGCCGACTTGACCGGTCGAAGAGCCGCATTCTCACCTTGGCTTGGGGACCACCCTTTTTGCGAGGAAGCAGAGATCGTGTTCCTACTACCCATGACCAGGACGACAGTAGTGACGATGACGAGGATGAATGGCAAGACTCTTGGATTGTAGCAGGGTGCTCTGATAGCAGTCTGAGGAAGTGGGATGTTTCTTCGGGGAGAATCCTTGATAGAATGGGCACGGACAAAGTCAAAGGAGAAAGGACGCTCGTTTGGGCGGTTGGGGTTTTAGGGTAAACGAATCATCACCTTTGCCCCGTTAAACGACTACTCACATCACTCAGCGACGGTACAATTATCTCCGGCGACTCTCTCGGAATGGTGAAGTTTTGGGACTCACGGACATGCACTCAATTACAAAGCTTCGAGGCCCATGGTGCAGATGTGCTCTGCTTAGTGGTTGGATCCGTGAGCGGCGCCACTACCCTACGTGATCGTTGGCTGATTGCCTATAGGAGGGAACCTCAGTATACACGTCCGGAATCGACCAAAAAGTATCGCAATTTTCTCTGATTAAATCTTCGTCAAAGAGCGACCCAATTTCATCGTCCTACACAAAGTGGGTGCGAACAGCGACGAAACGGATGCATTCTCATGATGTGCGCGGCTTGTCCATGTGGCCGCCTTATTCACCTTTGCCCCCATCTTACCAACGCGCCTTCCGGACGGATATTGCCCCTCTCCTTCGTCTCTGGTGGATTAGACATGTGTATCGTCGTGACTCCTGCCGCTCTCCCGCGAAGTACCACGCGGATCACCAACCCTCTAGCGACGAGCGTGACCGCGACATTCGGGATGCTTACCATCGAAGGATTGCGTACTCCTCTGGTGTACATGGGACGGTTGGCCTGCACTTAGCGAAGGGAGCACGACTGGTGTTGAGCACTGGCGACACTGGGCTGGCTGTCTGGCGCCTTCCGGAAAAGTTTTCAGTTAAGGAAGACTCAGAACTAGCACCCATTGGGAAAACCCATGGCTGGAGCAAAGTGCTCGAAATGGACTTGCGAGTTCAAACGAATCTTGTTGCTAGTGCAATATCAGACGACGGGCGGTGGCTAGCCGTCTCCGACGCTTTCGAGACGAAATTATTCTTGCTCCGAACAAAAGTACGTTCCCTCTCCGTGTCGTTGTATGCCACGTTGGTCATTTCAAGCCATGCAGTCCTCGATAGATTTGAAGCCGGTGCGCGTTCGCGACTTCCAGACAAAATTGAGAGAACGACTCCCAGATGCTCCATCAACATGCGGTGCTTCCGCTTTACTCTTCTCTCCCGACTGTTCGAAACTCATCGTAGCCACCACAACCGGGTTTGTCTTGGTCCTTGATCTCGTATCCGACCCAGTCTCTGCGAGGGTGCTTCGAAGATTCGATCAACACAGAAGTAGGAACTCGTCAGTCGAAGGACGGGCCTTGATCGGACGAAGAAACGGCGTTGACCACCAAGCGGATGTGTTGGAACCTGGGCAGGATGTGCACGATTTTGACTCAGGAACCGACGACATCGATGTCTGGCCCACTCATTCAGGGTCACTGCCGGCTACGATCACGCGCATGGCCGTAAGCCCGGACGGCCAATGGCTCGCGACCGCTGATGACCACATGCGCACGCACATCTTCAACCTCGACTCAGTGCAACACCACTCCTCCCTCCCATCTTTCCCCCAACCCGCCCACGCGCTCGCTTTTGCCCCGAGCGCCCCGTCTCTACTCATTCTCGGCTTCGCCAACAACAGCGTCGAGGTGTATGACGTCGAGGTGCGCCAATTTCCGGCGTGGTCCCGGGCGCTGTGCGCTGGACTCCCTAAACGCTTCACGCATCTGCACGATGCGATCCTCGGAGTCACGCTTGCGCCTGCGTCTGCAGATAGTACGACGGATCAGAGGAGTGAAAACGTTAACGTTTTAGCGCTGTTCTGGGGGGCAACGTGGCTGTGTAAGGTGCAGTTTGATGCGCCAGTTGGGTGGGGAGGCTTTGAGAAGAAACGACGGAGACAACGCAGTGAAGCTGCCGAGCGTGACAGAGGCGCTGCGCACAACTTCAAACTTATCACGCAATACCGGCAGATATTACTAGCCGAGTTCCTTGCAGCTGGCGAGCTCGTCGTGGTGGAGCGCCCCCTCACAGACGTGCTTGCTGGTCTCCCACCACCTTATTTCAAGCCAAAGTATGGGGCATCGTGATTTCGTGTATAGAAAAAAAGTAATCTAGTAACAAACAACCTACTATTACGGTCCCAATGCGTATTTCTGGGCTGAAATGCGTTCTAATCGTATCAGAAAGATGCGTATTGATAAAACAGCTAAACCAGATGTCTGGCTTTCGCCAGCCAGAATAAATATTAGGGTGTGAGGGGGAAGTGCTAGCGCTACATGGTGGAGCGGAAGAAGGTTAGGGGGAATACTTAAAGGTGGGTGGTATTAGTATGCGGCTCACCGCCGCATTTAAAGCTGTTGTCCAATGTGTGCCTTAAGAGAGTCCTCTGTGTCTTGCTTTTCACACTCTCTGTATTTCCGTGCGTCAGAACCAGTAGCGAGGAATGTGGCAAAAAAAGACATACGCAGAATTGAGAAGAGATAGGTAGAGGGTCCAGAAAACACCACATGTTTGTTGAAATGGGACGCGATATGGTAGAGGCATGAAACGAAAATTGATAAACTATGGTGTCGCGGTTCAATAGTGTCCAGAAAAGAGGGGGGAAAACGCGCAAAAACAACTAACCTGCGCAGCGGGCCATATCTTCCAGTTGGCTACTAACGCTGGCTGATAAATGTCTTTGAATCTGGCACAAATATGTTCTGGGTCGCGACCTTCCATCATGCCCATAGAACCGAGAAAGACGGAAAGCTGCAGTTCCCGTGTCAGCAAAACCACCAGAGGTGCACGCGTTAAAATATGGACGCACACCGATGGGCGCCATGACAAGCTGGTCAACAACTACTCTCTTGGACAGCGCGGTAAAACCGGTCGATTTCCCTCCGTGTGAAGGAAGAGGAAACTTCAGCTCGAGAAATCTGTTCCAGCGTCCAAAGAGGGGACCTGCGACGCGTTATAAGTCATGCTACTTTGCAGAGTAAAAGCACGTACTCATGCTGGCCCCGAAGTAGAAGAAGCGAAGTGTACGCGGGATGTCATAATGGACACCTGCCCTGTGGTCGTTCGAAGAGGCGGTCTTGAAGAAAAAAATTTCAGTGCGAACGGATGTAATTCGAATATAAATCGCACAATATATTGTGACAGTTGAGCAACGGCATCTCCAAGAGCAGTCAGAGCACCACCTGCAATGGCAAGAGTGCTGTAGGGATATGCCTCGAAAGATTGTTGATAAGCACGAGCGAGGGTGATGCTAGACATAGTCAGCAAGTCGAAGTGTGGTGCAGTGGTGTGGTGCGGTGAGGAGCACACATTGCGTTCCATACACGTGATGTGGCGGGCAGACGCGACAACCCGCGTCCGAGTCTGTGACCCCGCACTCGTCCGTTAACTTGAACATACCTACCATCATGCCTATCCCGCTCCCTGCTCCTCTTGAGGTTCCCATCGAAAGCATTGCTCCTCTTCAACAGCCAGCTGATCCACCAACTGCTGATGATGTAGTCAATGCAACATGCCAGTGTTATGTAGAGAATGTGTTGTGTTCCCACGGTATGTACCACACTGCAGCTCAGCCCTATGTGATTCCTGATCTCATCAATTGGTGCATTCAGTGCTGAAGTGTGCAGTGATCCTGTCTGGACCATCTTGGGCTGGCACTCCGGTCCCTTACCCCTTGCTGCAGGTAAGGGTTTTGACAGCCTGGCAGGTACAGGTAGGGCTGCATGCCGTGACCGTATAATTAGGGATTACCACGGGTTGGCAAAACCCGTACGGGTCACGGGTACGGGTCATGCGGGTACGGGTCAGGGTAGCCATTCTCGGACCCGTGCCAAACCCGTACCCGTGGCACGGGTACCCGCGGGTAAGTTACAACTCACGACTCATTTCTTGCTTTTGAAATTTTCGGACTGCATCGGATCATCTTTGTGTGGCGCTACCGGACTCATTCCCACCAACGACATCCAACACCCGAGTCCTTGCCCGAGTCGTGCCACATCATGCATCCTCGGCCCATCGATTTCTCCCGCGTTTTCCCCACCCCACCCCATCCCATCCCATCTGTCCACGTGCAATCTCTCTCTCTCTCTTCAAGTTTCGTCATTCATTATCTCGCCCAGGACGACAACGAGGCACATTTTTATCTCACAAACATAGACCGGCCGCCTGTGGCCGCGCGTTCCCGCGTCTCGTGCTGTGTCTGTTCGACATGCCCGCATTGGTGGCAATGTAACTAGATCTCCATTTTATCCAGGTCGTCTCCTCTCCTCTCACACTCTTCTAGCACTACAAGTGGCCTATCTGCGCTTCTCACCCTCGCCTCACCTCTACTTCGGTCTCGGCATTCTCACGTCGCTTTATGATCAAAATTCTCCCTTGGAACAGCTTCACACACCCTCCTTTTGCACATCCTTCGACGCTGAGAGCAGCTCTATAGTTAGGCGGGAGGTCGCCGTCGCCTCCCCACGTGTTGTGCAGCATGGCCGGCACCGCGTAGCTCTGGATACGACGATTCAAGTTATTATTCGGTCTCGGTCTCACGTGTATGCTGCAGCCTCGCTAAGTTTTGTTTTTGCATTCACTACGTTTTCTACTGACTCAATTGTCGTTCCTTTTTTTTGGCCTTAACATAAGGCCCTGACCGCTCAACAAAGCCACATGATGAGGTGACCACGACTGTGCTGGCGGTCTGTGTTGACCCATGACATGACCACGACAGCAACGAGGCGACGGCGACTGCGATGACAGGGCAGTCACGACGACGACCACGACTGACGACCATGACGACATGTGAATACGACAACGATCACGCCGACGAGGCGACCCCTTCGACCCCAACGACGACGGGGTACGACTGCGATCACACCGAGGCAACCACAACGACCATGGCGACTAGGCAACCACAACGAGGCGACCACGGCGAAGCGACTAAGACGACGACGGGGACCGGGGTGACCACGACGAGATGGTGTGACTACGACGAGACCACAGCGGCGACGGCGACGACAATGACCATGGGGTGACGACGACCACGGTCATGAGTAGCTACCAGTAGGAATATATAAATTTTGTTGAGAAAACCTTTAATTGAACTAGATTACACTGAGAGAGGGAGCGATGTGTGGGTACAGGTAATTGTTGAACCTGCCAGGACCCGCCAGACCCGCGCTTCACCCGTGCGACCTGCGAAAACCCTTACCCGTACCCGCGAAAACCTGTACCCGCAGCCACGTGTAACGCCGTCACTGGCGTTAGTCCGACTTGGACTTCGTAAGGGCGTAGAATGACTTAGCGGATATCGCGACTTGTATAGTCACGTGATGATAACACACGATCTCGTTAGACACGTGGTCACGAAGGGCACTAGGGCTTGATCCACTAGGCGTAAACGATGGAAGACGACTTCCTCTGCTAGAGGCAAGCGAACGGCGAGTCCGAGAAGAAGAAGACACTGAAGGAAGGACAGGAACGTGGTGACGATTCAAGAAGACCAAGATGGCGGATCTTGGTCTTTGCGTGCTCCTATTTATACACAAAGGGGATAGCTTTAAAGCTCCCCTATGAACCCCGAGACGAGTCGCGTAAGTAGCTCGAACCCTACTACGACGATACTAGGAATGAGTCATGGTACACTAACATGTGATACCACGACCGCTGACTGATACGAGAAGTCCGTGACCGATTACTGCTTACGAGGGAGCCACGACCGTATTTGTAAGTGTCCACGTCGAGAGTCGTTACACACGGGTATGGGTTTTCGCGGGTACGGGTACGGGTAGCCTCAAAATGACCCGGGGGTTACCCGTGGTAATCCCTATGTATAATATGGTCTACGGATACTACGGTACAGTCACGTGTTCCGTATTGTGAGGGCGATTCTGTCCTTGCCTACGGTACGGTTTGGCAACCGTAACATCCGTTTGGCTACAGTACAAATCGGCTGTCTACAGTTGACTCGGATGTTGCAAATCATTTCCAGACGAAGTACCAACAACACCACATTTTCCATTTCCACGCACAACTCAACCGTCGCTACACGAACCGGTGCTACTCCCCTCACACCCTCCTCTGCATTCCTGGAACCACCTCCCCTCCTCTGGGTTGGTCTTCAAATCGTCACCGCAAATGGACGACGCAGATCGCCACTCAAAGACAGGCCGCGCGTCCCCGCGCCTCGTGTCGTCTTTGTCCCTCAACACCCTGGGGTCATCGCATTGCCCATCTCTCCTACCCCTTTGAAGATGTCAAGCTCGCCACACCCGTTCTCGCTGCCTCGGCCACGTCGCCCCATTGTCGTGCGTCATAGCTTCTCGGCCCTCCCCTTTATTTCAGTTTCTTGTTTATCTCCCTTTGACCGTCGTCTGTCTCAATCGACTCTGTGTTCTGTCTCGTTTCGCCTTCCCTATGCCACCCATTTCCCTTTCCCTTATTCTTACCCTACTTACTGGTTTGGGGTAGCTACAGTCTCGTTTGTATAAAACCTCGTGTCCTTAGCTCGTTAATAGGAGCTCAGTTTAGTCGTTCCCCCCTTATCGTCTCGTCCCAGCATGAACTGGTTCGAAGTTAGGCCCTACCGCGGGCACTCATTCTCGTCATCTCACCTCGTCTCGCCGCCTCGGACGGCATCACTCTCGCCTCGCTCTCGTCTCGCTCATTCCCGCGTCCCCGTTCGCTCACGCCCGAGTCTGTTCGCGTTCGCACTGGCTCTCGCCGTCGCGAACCTTCCAGACTCGGCCCACCTCTCTGTAACCCCTGCGGGATCCCCTCCACCTACGAACTCACACGGACTTGGCTCCGTACAACGCGAATCTTCAACTCCTTTTGTTACCTACACAAACCGTATGACTGATCCAAAGCCGTATACGGCCGCACTCTATACCGCACCGTATCGTGTGGACTCACTGACCAATAGCTACGGCTACGGTTACGGGTTTTCTGTAACCGTACTGTACCCGTAAGGTATACGGCCGTCCGCCATTACGGTTCGGCGCGCAGCCCTAGGTACAGGTAAGGGTACGAAAAAACCCGAGGGTTACCCAGGCCACACACTACTGTCCAGCAGCAGCGGCAGTGTCTGCCACTATCTTTCATGCCACCATGTCACCTATTTACAGTGTGTCTATCATCATATGCATGATGCATCTCGATGACTTTGGCTGGCTGAATGACTCTGGCAGGAAAGGGGCTCGTGCTGTTCAGTATCAGCATCAAGTCGGCAGTGTCATGGATTTGCTCATTGCTGCACGAGCAACTCACACATATCAGCAATCCCTGTGGTGTCAGGTTGTGCATCTTGCCAGCATTCTGGCATATCTAGCGACTCTCAGCATTTGGTCACAGTATGTCATCCAATTGGATCTGTCCACACTTGTTGACTGAATTTTTATCGGTTGCGCTATGTGCATGAACTGTGCGTGATCCATAGGGCCGTCGCATGAATCTGCATAGCCCGTGGTTGGCCTATGACCTGTCACACTGGGATATTGCCCACATCAGTGGGTGTTGTCACTCACACTGAGTTGTAGGGGCTATACCAGCACAACGAGGATGTGCACATGGCTCTCATTGAGTGAGTTTCTCACCCTCATTGATGCTCCCATGATATTCATGGGATCTAGCATGTGCAGTGTAAATTAGGGGTGACATTCTCAGGTCAACAAATGTCAAAGTCTGTGAGATATGTGACTCTCCACTCAGTGCAACACTAGCATGTCACTGTCTGTCTTGTGCTGGCAAACATAGCTGACTATTGTCAGTCCACTCGGGAAACACCTCTATGGGGCATAATTGTCTATTGGGGTGTCTCAGTCAGGCATCACTTCGCCTTCCATATCAGAGGATGGTTGTGAGCATCCGCGCATTTTGTGTGGTGTATGACTGGTGAGTTTTCTGTCTTCCTCTCTGTGCCATTGCCCACTGGG
Organism: Lactarius pseudohatsudake; assembly: GCA_021525015.1. NCBI lineage: Eukaryota > Fungi > Basidiomycota > Agaricomycetes > Russulales > Russulaceae > Lactarius > Lactarius pseudohatsudake. The sequence continues at coordinate 8,241 of JAKELH010000351.1, forward strand.
TCTGGCCCAGGGATCATGCCTGGGCTGTGCGTCATATGGGACACTGATTGATATGGTAAGCCAATGGACAGGGTGTTTGTGTCTCTTCTGGTTTCTCCAACTCCCCCTTGCACTGTATATTCAGTGCAATCACAGCAATTGAGTCACACAAAGAGATGGAATCAGAAAAACGGAAACTTAGGGAGGTAAGTAGCATACATGTTTATGCGTTACATTGCTGAATCTGTCAGACTTCAGCAATATTTTCCACTGGGCCATATTGGCCTCAGCGTCTTGTTGGCCATTATGGCCAGGCACCAGGTTCTCAAAGCGGCATTATTGTACTCTCTCCCTTTGTCCGTGCATATCACATGCAGGGATTTTCCATCTGCTCCAAGGTGCACCTAGGAGTCCTTCACTTCCCATGCAGCCTGGTCTTTCCCTTCTAGGGAATGTGTCTTGTTATAGCAAGTAGTGTTGTTGACATTGTTGGTGAACAGCAAGCAAGGGGATGGTTATTTCTTGTTATAGGTTTCCTTGGCATAACTTTGCCTCCATGCACATGTTTGGATGTTTGGATGTTTGGATGTCTACGTGGAAATGATCAATGAGTTTGTCCATTAATTTCTGTGAACTGCTATAGTTAACGTGTCTGAAATATGCCAGGTTTCCCAGCTCAGAACATCATGGAGGCAGTAAATGTAGCAGATGTCTCCGCTTTGGTAAGTCGGATGGCGAGTTGCTTTCCACCCTTGGTGGTTGGTGTTAGTGGTCTGCATTACATGTGTATGTACTGCCAGCACTTTCTTGAAGTCCCTGTAGAAATAAAATTGATTTATTGGATGAGATAGGGAGGTCGTTCTCCAGTCACAAAAGGTATTTGTGACCATTAAGTATGGATCCAAGTTCAAAATCTATGTCCTCCAAAGGGGACTTAGGTAGTGTTTTAAAGTTCAGTACAGTCTCAGTTTTCCTCCTTAAATGAGGAAAACTGGAACTGGAACTGGTTCCATTTTCACTGAAGTATCTCAGAACTGGAACTGGAACTGCATTGTACTGGTTCTATGTGGTACTGGGTCAGTCTGAAACCAGTCAGTACTGGTTGCAATCAGGACTGATCTCAACCAGTAGAAACTGGTACTATACCAGTACTTCCCAAGGTACACCATGACTTTTATTTTGGCCTTATACACTACTACACTTGTACATGAGGTATTACAACTAGCTACTACTACAGTACTACTGGTCAGAATGCCCGTCACAGGGCTTGCCATTGTGTCTGAGCTGTTGTGTCCGAGCCGTTGTGTCCGAGCTAGTGTTTTGGCGGCTCGTGTAGCTGGGCCGAGCCGGAGCCGAGCTGTGAGAAGCCGGCCCGGATTGGTTGCTGGACCGAGCTGAGCCTAGGCACTGCGGCTACCCAGCTGGGCTGAGCTAAGCTAGCCAAAACACCGGCTCATTCGTGGCTCCAGCTTGAAGCTGGCTCGAGCTGGCTATTTCGCGTGGTCTCAACTTCAGTCGCGATGCGGGTCTCAGCCTGAACACTTTGGCAGCCATAATTGTTTTTTTTTATTACACCACGCAGTATTAATTTAGTACTCTAATAACAGGCATGCTTTGTAGTAAATCTAGGGGAGAAAGGAGCAGCTCAAGTGCTCAAGGATGTCCGTGTGTGGGGTGCGACCCGTCAGCGGTGTACTTGGTGGAGTCCCTTCTCGTACGTCCAGAAGTGGCGCCGGTCGGCGTCCTCACAGAAGTCACGAACGATGTCGGTCTTCTGAAGAAGCAAACAAAATGGCACGTTGTGGAGAGGAGTTGTAAGAGGGCGGAGCCGATGAGACCGGCAACGTAGTGACATGTTCTGCGATGGTTTTGAGGGTGAGAAGCAAGAAGAAGAGAGAGAGTGACACAACGAACGAAGTCGGCCATCCCGAAGAAGCTATGACGGGGCCGGTCAGTATCCCAAATCGGAGAAATGGCAGGTGGGCACACATGAATCGAGGCGTGGAGGCCCAATGACAACAAAGCAACAGTCAACAAGCACAACACGGCATTCCAATTGAGGGCGAGGGCGACGGACTCCTCATGGAAAGAGCGGAGGGGTTGTTGGGCATCGTCCAAGATGGATATATCATCTTCGATGGGAACGAGGTCGCATATCTGTATAAGTGTGGATGTTAGTTATGAGTCAACGAGCTGTGACAGTGGCGACAAGTGAAAAAATTACTCACCGTGCGGGTGTGATCGTCGTCCAACTCCTTAACGACGGAGGTAAAACTGCGGCTGCATAACTCCCAGGACCAGTGCATTGCCGGTCTGTCCCGACCTGAGGTGAGTCTAAGATGATGCGAACCCCATCTGGATGTGTGAGAATGAGGGTAAGTATTCTGAGTGTGCCCTTGACTGGGGAAGATGAGGGTATCTGTGAAAGAAAGAAGTGGGAACGTGAGGTGTAAGTATGAGTATATATGTATGTGCGTACCCATTAGGGGAGAGGAGGGGTGGGACAAAGAGAGCGTCTTTCGGAAGAGAGACGAGTGGTGAACACGACTTCTGAAGTCATGTAAAAAGTTCAACTTGTGTCGCTACTATTATATAATGCGAAAGGTTGGGCGGCATATGGACATAAAGAAGTGGAACCTGAAGCATGCATGAAAGATGAGCCCGCAAAGCGAAAGCACGGCATGCAGTAGAAAGGGAAACAGACACAGAACAGTCGACCAATTGTATCGGAGCAAGATGAAACCACGGCCTAGCGCCAACAAATATCCAACCAAGAGTACATTACACGCAACAATAATGACAATAGTGGTCAGACAATAAAAAGACTACAGAGCACAGGCCCGACACCAAACTACAACAGAAATAGTCTACACGAACCACACGCCGAATGAAGTAGGCCATAGTCTATTTCCGAGGCGTTATTGCGAGAGTGGGTGAGCGGAATATCTTATCAGACGACAGAGTGTTTGTGCAGGTCGAGGAACGAAGACTAAATGTCTGTAGTCAGTACCAGTTACGCGTTATTCATACAGTATAAGGTTTGCTTACACCCTACCACCGAAAACAGGCGTACAGTCTACACGGACAGGGGAGCGAAGGGGCGAGGGTAGCGCTTTGCCAGGGTGGTCAGTGGCTGCCGAGCACTGCGAGAGAATGGAACGAAGATATTGGTAGTCCGGCTTCGCACTGAAGTCAAGAGAATAGACATAGTCAATGAATTCACAGAAGGGAGCAGGTAAGCCCTGGCACAGCTCTTCTGCCGTGATTGACATTTTCTTCTGAAGCACCGCCTCCCCACCGGAAATGGTGGTCCAAGGCAAGTGACCGTTGTAAGGCCAGCCTTCGGGCTGAGCCCAAAACTATCCATTTTCGGACTATCGATCTCTTCGGCCACGCGGCCTTTCTCTTCCTTTCTTGGTGTTCCTTTATCTTTACCTATGCACCTTTCCTTTTCCTCTTTTAAGTACAGCTCTTTTTGTATTTAAAGGATTTCTACTTCGTGCTAGGGGAAAGAATCCAATCCATGCAATAGCAGCGCTCGGTCGCCCCCTTTTCCTCTCTCTTAGAGTCTTAGTGTGAATATCCCGGAAGTTAGGCCCAAACGCGGGCACTCGAAGGACATTCTCGCTATCTCTTATCTCTTCCCCCTCTTTGGCTGCTTTCCTCTAAACTGTTCCTCCACCCTCTGCCCACGTTTACTCACGCACGCGCTTTCGAGCACGTTCACCTGGCTGCCCCAGTGAGGCAGAGTTCAGTGGTTTTATCCTCCCTCCAACCTTCAAACTTTTACCTTCAGTCGCCTCCGGTGACCAACCCTACAACCAAGCAGCCCCAACCTTCACCTTCTTTTCGGTCGCCTCTGGTGACCTACGCAATGCCAATCAACCTCCCTCAGTCTGCGACGCTTGCTCTACTCCAGCTCGATTTCGTTATCGCCAAGATCTAGTCGTTTCTCGTCACCTCCCGTCTATCACCTCCCCCTCGTTTCCCTTCGATTACAGCTTTTATCCATTCCAATTCCCAGCTTCGAACTTACGCTTCATTTGTTTCACCTTTTCCAGTCTCTTGCGCTCCTTTCGCCCTCGTACATCACCCTAAGCCCTTCATTTCGTTTCGTTTCGTTCTCCATCTTCACCTTTGTTCTTTCCATTTCCCATCCCCTCCCGTTCCAATCTCTGAACTCGCACGCTCGCCCTCCTCGATTTCGCATCATCCACACTCATCCTGTCTCACTGTCCATCAGCCATCACATGCACCACCAGGATGTATTACGACGACGAAGACGACGACCCGTACGCGCCGCGCATCCGAGTCGGACCGGCAGCGATGCCATCGCCTCGCTCGAAGTTCGCACCTTACTTTTCGGGATGCGCAGATTTGCTTGAGGACTTTTTGGAGGAATATGACAGCCTAGCGTACGACTGCGCATTGACGGACCCGCAGCGAGTCGACGTGATCATTCGCTACGTAGACCCCTCGCTTCGTGACTTCTGGAGATCGCTCAGTGGATATCACTCGCGCGACTGGCACCTCTTCCGACAATCTCTCGTCAACGTCTTCGGCAATCCCACTCCACGGCATCAGGTTATGAGACAGAAGTTGCGCAGCTACATTCAAGACTCGGCCAGAAAGCGGATGTATTGTGAAGATGACGTGCTACGGTACTACAGACAGTTTATTTGCTTCGGTCTTCCCCTAGTGCACGCAGGCCACCTGTCGGAAGAAGAACGCAACACCGTGTTTTGGTACGGATTTCACCCCGAGGATCGCGAAGTCCTTCAGCCCCGTCTTCTCGGCAAGAACCCCTTCCAGCCGCCCGACGCCCCATTCCATTTCGAAGACGTTTTCAGTTGCGCGCGTGCAGCGTTTGCATACGACGATTACTTCCCATCGCCCTGGTCGCAAAAGTTGAAGTTCGAGCCCTCAAGCGTACGACGCAAGCAGCCCGTCATTGAGACCATTCCTCGAGACTCCTACAGTTTCCGAGAAGTGGCGCGCACTGTCGCCTCGAACGCCAAGATAATGACCACTCCCGACGAGCTCTCCCCATCTTCTCACTCGACGCCAGACTCAGACCTCCCCCATTCCTTGATCTCGCCCTCGGAATCTCCGTACACGCAAGCGCCTTCGGTGACAGTCGATCAGCCCGAGCCCGCGTACACGTTGTCGTCCACGTTGCTCCCCTCGGCCTCTTTTCCTACCCCGTCCCATACTTCCTCGCTCGCACGCTCGGATGCCGAGATCTTGTCTGTACTCCCTTTGTCTTCGATCATGCCCGCGTCGACCATGCCTTCAATATCGTCCGATTTCGAGTACCTATCCTCGGCGACAGTTGATCAGCCCGCACCCACGTTGTCGTCCACGCCCCCATCCTTGTCTTCGATTTCGCCCACGTTCCTACCCTTGGCAACGGAAGAACAGCCTGAGCCCGAAACTGAGTCCATACCTTCGATCACCTCGGCGTTCACTTTCGCGCCCACGCCCCCGTCTTCGTCCACGTTCCTGCCTTCCCCTGTGCGATCGGCGATGAACAATCAGCCCGAGTCCGAGCACGAGGCCGCGTCTACGTCTATGTCAGTTCCCTTGTCGTTACCCCTTTCGACGCTCCATCCTTTGTCTCCGCTTTCGTCCACGTTCCTACCCTCCCCGGTGACATCGGCAACAGACGATCAGCCCGAGCACGCGTCCATGTCGTTCCATTCGGCTTCTTCCCTACCGTCGACCTCCTTGCTTGGTTCCCCGATTACTGACAACGTACCCGAGATCAAGCCTGCGCCCCCTAGCCTGTCTCTGTGTCCTTCTGACCTCCCTGTGCCTACGAATCTTGCGCCATCACCCTCGACCTCTAACTCACAGCTCTGCTTCCCTGCGTCCAGCGAATCGACACCGGCGTCGTTATCTAAGCCTCTCGAGCTCGACGATGTGAAGCTTGAGTCTTCCCCTGCCCTTGCACCTTCAGATGTCGTCACGCTGAGTCACCCGGAGTCGTCCCTGTTGTCGCTAGGCGAGACTATCCCCCTCCTGCTCGCGCAACACGAAGCTTCAGTAACCGTTCCCACTCCACGTCATTCAACACCGCCGCAGCGACCTCCCGGACTCAAGACAGTCGACTCGGATTCATCCCCTCTCGAAATCGCACCAGTCCCTGCGAATCTTGCACCACCACCCTCGACGTTCGTCTTACCTCCCATCTTCTCTGCGTCTAGCGACTTGTCATCGGCGTCGCCGTCTCCATCTCTCGTGCTTGGCAATCTGGAGCTTGAGTTTTTCCCTTACCCTTCATCTGCTGTCGATTTCGCCCCGCCTGAGCCCCCGGAATTTTCCCAGTCGTTGTCGTCGCTAGGCGAAGCCTTTCCCTTCCTTCCCGCGTCACCCGAAGCACCGCCAATTGCACACATTTCACCCCGTTCAACGCCTCCGCAACGACTTCCCGAACTCAAGACGATCAGCTCAGTTTCCACCCGGCTCGAAGTCACGCCAGCCCCGGCCTCGCCAGCGATTCCTTTCGCTCCGCAATCGCAAGAACTTCCAACGGTCAATGAAGTTTGGTCGACGCTCGCGCCTCGCTTCCCACTCACCTCACCCCCGTTGACGCTGTCTCGCTCTGGCTTAGCTCGCTTCAACTTTTCGCTCGTTCTCATCACCACGACAGTCCTTGTTTCGACACTCTTCAACGCCTTGACGACCCTTTCCATCCTCGCGCGCAAGTACTGGAACAAGAATGAAGACTTCGGCAACATCCAGATCGGCACCCTCAACACTTCAAGTCGCGACGTCTTCGCGCAGCGGCTTCGACTCGGACAGCTCACGCCCCGCGCCTCACGTTTCGTATTCGACCCCGGAGGCCCAGCTTCAAGTTCAAGACTATTCGGTACACGAAGACGTTCGCAAGCGCAAGTCGAAGACACGCGACGGCATCATCTCACGCTCGACACCGGCATCCCCATTCCCGTTCCAACCGACCATCTCATCGTTTTCGACCTCGGAGGTGGAGCATTCGTGTTAGAGCCGGCACACGAGGATTCGGCGACGTTTGACGAAGACGCGCGGTGGCGTTGCCTCAGGCTTCTCGCACGATGCCACCTTTCCTACTACTGATTTAGCTCACGATTTCTTCATTTTCGACGCTGAAACTACGATTTTTTTTATTTTTTTTCTTTAGAAGTAGCTTGACCGGGGACGGTCAAGATTTTGACCCCCCAGGAGGTGTAAGGCCAGCATTCCGGCTGAGCCTGAAACCATTCTTTATTTTCATTTCACGCATTCGATCGCCTCGGCCACGCGGCCTTTCTCGGTACCTTTGTTCGGGTCCCCCATTCCTTATCCTTTTACTGTCTGAACTCTTTGTATATATACTTTTACTTTATATTGAATCAGACAGTGCTTGGTCGCCTTTGTATTCCCCCTCTCTTAGCGTGAATATCCCGGAAGTCAGGCCCAAACGCGGGCACTCGAAGGACAATTCTCACTAATCTTCCCCATCTTTTCTGGCTGCTTCTCTTCCCCTCCTTTTTCCTTAACCACCCTCTGCCCACGTTTACTCACGCACGCGCTTTCGAGCACGTTCACCTGGCTGCCCCAGTGAGGCAGAGTTCAGTGGTTTAATCTCCCACCTCCAACCTTCAAACTTTTACCTCTCGGTCGCCTCCGGTGACCAATCCCTCAACCAAGCAGCCCCAACAACCTTCACTTTCTTTCTGGTCGCCTCTGGTGGCCCACGCAATGTCAAACGGTCTCCCTCGGTCTACGACATTCGCCCAACTCCAGTCTGCATCCCACCTCGTCGTCGTCGTCAAGATCTAGTCGTTTCCGATCACCTCGCTTCCATCCACCTCGTCCTTCCCCTCCAAGTCGTCTCCTTCGATCGCCAGTCTTACCCTTTCTCCCATTCCTTTCGATTCCAGCTTCATTCCATTTCTTGTGCTAGTGCGGTTATCGCTCTTTGCTCGGTATCGTTGACGTTACAATAGTCCCACGGCTCCCGCCCTCAGCTTTCCATCTTCCATCCTCCATCGATATCGGATTCGGATCCCTCCCATCCACTTTCAATTTCTACATCTCCACTTCGTCGATCCCTTTCGATCCCTTTCGATTTCGCTCTATTTGCTTCAATCACCCTCCTGTCCCAGTCTCCGACCTCGCGCGTTTGCCCTCCAGTCTTGCCCCTCGATTTCACACCCGCATCTACCACACACTCTACCAGGATGTATTACGACGACGACGACGATGACGACCCGTACGCACCACGCATCGGACCGGCAGCAATGCCCTCCCCTCGTTCGAAGTATGCACCTTACTACTCGGGATGCACAGATTCGTTTGAAGACTTTTTGGAAGAATACGAAGGCCTGGCGTATGACTGCGCATTGACGGACCCGCAGCGAGTCGACGTTCTCATTCGCTATGTAGCCCCCTCGCTGCGCGACTTCTGGAGATCGCTAAACGGATATCGTTCGCACGACTGGCCTCTCTTCCGGCAATCCCTCATCGACGCCTTCGGCAACCCCACTCCACGGCACCAGATCATGAGACAGAAGCTGCATAGTCATGTTCAAGACTCATCCAGAAGGCGAATGGACTGTGAGGACGACGTGTTACAGTACTACAGACAGTTCTTGTGCTACAGTGCTCCGCTAGTCCATGCAGGCCACCTGTCGGAAGAAGAACGCGACGCAGCGTTTTTGTACGGATTCCACCTGGAGGATCGCAAAGTCATTCAGCCTCGTCTTCTCGGCAAGAACCCTTTCCAGCCGCCCGACATTCCCTTCCAGTTCGAAGATGTACTCAGTTGTGCATGCGCGGCGTTTGCATTTGAAGACTCCCTTTCGCCCTGGTCGAATGCGAAGCGGTTCAAGCCCCCGATCGTTAGACATGTGCGGCCCGTCATTGAGCCCATTCCTCGAGACACCTACAGTTTCCGAGCAGTGACGCGCGCTGCCGCCTCGAACGGTGAGACCACCCCCGACGACGGCGACCTCTCCCCATCAAGCTCCCCATCCTCTCACTCGACGCCAGACTCAGACCTCCCCCATTCCTTGATCTCGCCCTCGGCTTCGGAATCTCAGCTCACGCAGGCGCCTTCGGTGACGGTCGATCAGCCCGAGGCCGCGTACACGTTGTCGTCCACGTTGCTCCCCTCGGCCTATTTTCCAACCCCGTCCCATACTTCCTCGCTCGCACACTTGGCTGCCGACGAAAACCCCGAGATCTTGTCCACATTCCCCTCGCCTTCCATCACGCCTGTACCTTTTTCCATGCCGATGTCTGATTTCAAGTACTTGCCCTCGGCGACGGTCGATCAGCCCGCACCCACGTTGTCATCCACGCCCCCTTCTGCATCTTCAATTTCGTCCATGTTCTTGCCCTCTCCTGCGCGTTTGGCAACGGAAGATCTGCCCGAGCCTGAGTCTGCGTCCACGCCCTCGATCACCCCATCGTCACTTATTCTTCCATTGACCCACTCGCCTTCCCCGAGTACTGACGACGTCCCCGAGCTCGTGTCCGCACCCCTTCCTTTGTCCTTGATCATGTCAACGGATTTAGAGCGCGTGCCTTCCCCGGTGATATTGGCAGTAGACGATGTGCCCGAGCCCGAGTTTGCGTTGGCATCCCTTGTCCCCCCGAGCATTGGCCATGTCCCCGTTTTCGCGCCCACGCCCCACGTTATGTCTTCGGTCTCGCTCACGAACTTTGAGTGCCCACCTTCGGAAATAGTCGATCAGCCCGAGTTCGAGCCCGAGCACGCGTCTTTATCTTCGACCATTCCGACTTCTCCTTCCCTGCCTGCTCCCTCGCTCGCTCTTGAGTTTACCAACGACGTTCGCGCGCTTTCGCCTTTGCCTCTGCTGGAAATTTCGACCCTCGGCTCCCTTCCCATTGGTCTCTCACCTGATCAATCATTCAAGTCTTTGCCGTTGGAAGTTCTCAGCCAGTCCCCTAGGTCTTGCGGATTTGAGTCTACCCCCGGGTCTGCTGCCGACGTCGTCACGCTGAGTCACCCCGAGTTACCCTTGTCGTCGCTGGGCGAACCCATTCCCTTCCTGCCCGCGTCACTCGAAGCACCGCCAATCGCGCACATTTCGCCCCGTTCGACGCCACCGCAACGACCTCCCAAACTCAAGACAGTCGGCTCGGATTCATCCCCTCTCGAAATCGCACCAGTCCCTGCGAACCTTGCACCATCACCCTCGACGTTCCGAGTCGTCTTCTCTGCTTCTAACGACTTGTCATCGGCGTCACCGCCTTCATCTCTCGTGCTTGGCAATCTTGAGCTTGAGTTTTTCCCCACCCCTTTGTCAGCTGTCGAAATCGTCCCGCAGAGTTCACCGGAGTTGTCCGAGTCCGAATCGTCGCTATACGAAGTCATTCCCTTCCTGCCCGCGCCACTCGACATCTCGATAACCACCCCCATTCCGCGCCACTCGACGTCATCGCAACGACCGCCCAGGCTCGGATATTGACATTCCCCGCTAGTCTACGAAGCCCCATCGACTAGGCTGCCGACGCTCGCACCTCCCTCCTTACTCTCGCTTCGACTCTCCAGTGCTTCTACTCGTTTCAACTTCGCGCTCAGTCTCATCACCGTCGCAGCCCTTGTTTCGACACTCTTCAACGCCTCGACGACCCTTTCCACCCTCGTGCAGAAGTACTGGAACAAGAATGAAGACTTCGGCAACAGTCAGATCGGCACCCTCAACACTTCAAGTCGCGATGTCTTCGCGGAACAACTTCGACTCGGACGATACACGCCCCGCGCCTCGCGCTTTGTTTTTGACCCCGGAGGCCAGTCCTCAAGTTCCAAACCATTTTCGGCACATGAAGACGTTCGCAAGCGCAAGTTGAAGACACGCGACGGCATCATCTCACGCTCGACACCGGCATCCCCATTCCCGTTCCAACCAAATGACCTCATCAGTTTCGATCCCGGAGGCGTAGCGCTCGAGTCAGAGCCGGCACACGAGGATTCGGCGATGCTTGATGAAGACGCGTAGTGACTTTATCTCCACATACGACGCACTCTTCCCCTTGCCCTTCCCACTATAGTTTTAACTCGCGTTTTCTTCATTTTCGATGCTCAAGCACGAATTTTTTTTCTTTAGAAGTAGCTTGACCGGGGACGGTCAAGATTTTGACCCCCCAGGAGGTGTAAGGCCAGCCTTCGGGCTGAGCCCAAAACTATCCATTTTCGGACTATCGATCTCTTCGGCCACGCGGCCTTTCTCTTCCTTTCTCGGTGTTCCTTTATCTTTACCTATGCACCTTTCCTTTTCCTCTTTTAAGTACAGCTCTTTTTGTATTTAAAGGATTTCTACTTCGTGCTAGGGGAAAGAATCCAATCCATGCAATAGCAGCGCTCGGTCGCCCCCTTTTCCTCTCTCTTAGAGTCTTAGTGTGAATATCCCGGAAGTTAGGCCCAAACGCGGGCACTCGAAGGACATTCTCGCTATCTCTTATCTCTTCCCCCTCTTTGGCTGCTTTCCTCTAAACTGTTCCTCCACCCTCTGCCCACGTTTACTCATGCACGCGCTTTCGAGCACGTTCACCGTGTGCTGAATAAATGATGGTATAAACGAGAGACTCCAGGTCATCGCGACGTGATTGGGTGTGGCCTTGCTGGCCATTTCTGGATGTAAATGGAAGAGTGCCGACTATCGACTCATCTCTGGAGTACGGGATGTGTAAACAGGTCGCAGGAGTGCGGAATAGCCGCGCCAAACCGAAGTCGATGAGGAAGACAGTAGGGTGAGGATTGTTGGCTCGAACAATGAAATTTCCGGGCTTGATGTCACGATGGATGTAGTGCTGAGTATGTAGCGACTCGACTGCTGAGAGCTGGACATGCAAGAAAGTTTAGTGGATCTTTTTTGTATGCAACGAACACACCATTTGGGAGGCGTATAAGAATGTCTTGCTGCGGTCGACCTGTTGTTCGCTGACCAAATCACTAAGTGAGGTTCCAAGATGCTCCAAAACGATGACTTCGTGTGTGCCTTCCTTCCCATACCAGCGTACTGGAGAGATACCTGCGCAGCCAGCAAGTGCTGTATACACGTCATATTCGTGACAGAGCGTTGACATTGAGTCGTCGGCACACCCTATCTTCAGAGCAATTTCAGCTCCCATCCTGATATCTTTCCCTAGATAGACGCTCCCTAGACGAGCTCAGAATGGTGTCGAACTTGAGTTAAAGTTGGACACACCAGATCCGCCAGAACCAAGCAGCTTTCCAATTCTGTACCGGCCGCCGACACGTACGAAACCTAGTTCAGGAACAGATCGTTTCCCAAAGGTTTGTTGTGGTTTTCGAGTGGGCGTGGTCATCGTCAACAAGGGTGCGAAAACAAAGGGGAAGGCATTCGATCAACGATCAACACTCAACATACTGTATTTAACTCCGATGTCAGCTCCGATGATGGTAATATACTGTTCTGTGATTGATATTCGAGGTTCCGAGGAGAGGCGTAGGCCGCGTAGCTAATTAACATCATATGTACCAAACTCGTACAACATGTTATCCAACACAGCTTCCGAATCGCCCACGAAGAGAGAGGTGAGGGTTTGGGAAGCGCACTTCGGCATCATAGCCTCTTCCGATGTTGACCACCCATCCATGAAGTTGAGGCACTCTTTCTTGAGCGCGAATTTGAGTAGTTGAAGGGCTTCCATCAGGACCGGGCTGATCTGGTTTCGCCTCGTGGTGTCCGTCTCCTTTGCTGACGAGAACACGCGTTCACAAGGAACGGACATCGCCTGGATGGGGAGGTAGTCCATGGCCATCGCAAAGAGAGTCGGGAACTCTGTCATGTTGGCCTTCCAGAGAGTAAGTTGGTAGCAATACTGTTCGAATGAAAATGCACCTCCCAGAACTGCAGGATGTCGGTCTTGTCGGAGGTGGTCCCCGCCGAAGTGTAGTTCCGAAATTCAACCTCCACACTAGTCGCTTGAGTTGGTCTCTTGTCGTAAATGGAGTGTTTTATTTTGAAGCGTGTTGAAGATGGTTCATTTGTAGCGACTGGTGCGGGTTGCACAGGGAGATCGGGCGCTGCGGTTGCATCCGCTGATGACCTCCGGTTATGGTACCGGTGCATCTGCACGAGAGGGTTGAGGGGTTGAGATAGCAGGTGCAGTATGGTACTTACAGTCTTCAAAATGGTAGCCTTCACGTGTCCGATGTACCCCTTGTCCCACTGGCTTTCGATCCACAAGAAGCGCATGGAGGGATTGAGGACTGGTGTCAACTTTAAGGTCAGTATCAGAGGTAATAGTCAATCTGCAACTCACACATGGAGACGACGTAGGCTTCTGTGTCGTCCATTCGAATATAATACTTTGTCGCCCATTCCAGACCAGTGTCCGTCCAGGGCTTGAGGACGGGATGTTGTTCACTGATATTTTCCCATTCGGCCATGAGCATCTCAAAATTTGAGATAGCGAGCGATAAGACCGGCGTCGATTCGGAGGACATGCTTTGTTGACACCTATGAGGGACCTGTTGGTACAGTGAGCACCGTCCTGAGAAAACGGCTAACTAACTTACCCGCAAAACTGTCTCTAATCCTTCCAGGATATGCCACTCCAATTCCGACAACGCAAAATGAGAGTGGTCGGGTACGTCGGTCGCAAAATAGCGGACGATAGCCTAGATATTAAGTTAGTCTCTACTGGCCGATTGGTAAGACGAACGTACCGGCCGAAGAGTTCTGAGACGACGGATCATAAGATACACGGAGTCCCACCACGTTTTCACGTCTCTCAGAAGTTCTTTTGGTGGGACGAGGAGCGGTTGACGGGTGCCATCGGGTTTCTTCTCGGTGAACCAACCTTGTGCGTTCCCGTCTATGATACATTTTTGAAATCCCAACTTGCGCAGGTCTGAAGAACGGAGGAAACGAATGAGATTCAGAGCATGCTTTATGGGGTCGTGTTTGACGCCTGCGGACCAAGCTCCGGGTGGTATATCGCCTTCAACGTCAAAACGATCAGCTAATTCTAAGTCATCGATGTCATCTTTAAGGTTGTCGTGATCAACATGATCATTGTCATCGTCATCATCGCCATAGTCGGAGTCGTTGTAACTCAAAGCCGCGTCTCCCGAACCAGAACCTTTGGGTCTGGAGACAGACGCGATGACACAAGCGGCACACAGGTTGATAATATGGGCATAGCATCGGACATGGTTGTTTAGATGGTGGAAGTCAATTTTTATGGTCGCCTCCGAGTCGTGTTTGACGAGCAGACGTTCCAGATGCTTCATGGCAACGGCGTTGCTTTCGGCGTTGTCGAGTGTGAAGTGACCGATCTAAGGAATAGTAAGCTGAGCGAATAGATATCCTAAAAACGATTCACACACCTTGAGTGTAACGCCAGCCCGATCGAGGAGATAGCGGATGGTCCTCCTATGTTGATGCCTGTATGTTTGTCCTTGAGACGATGAAACCCGATGAGGGCAGCTTTGAGTGTCAGGTGTCCACTTGACTTATCGAGGGCGATCCAGTGTGCGGTCACCACCAAGAACAATGCCAAATTCACATTTGACCAGATATCTGCAGTGAAACTGATGCAACCGCAAGATTTCTATTGTGACGAAAGTCAGCTATAGACGTGAAAAACAAGGCGCTCAGACTACAGCAAGATCCGATTTCAAGCCGTCGAACGATCCCCGCCAGTGGTTGATGATAGCCTCCCTCATCTTATCACGGCCAGGGATGTCGGCGTCGACAAGTGACTCGCGAAGGACCAGACATAGCTGTCGAAACTCCAGTGTTTCGACGATGTGGATCGACTGAAAGGCGTGTGAGAGCGTAGGGGAATATGAGGTGATCGAGACTCACATGATCACCCGCAACGATGAAGCGGACAAGATACTCTAAGAAGGTGGCCGGAGAGAAAGGCGGAACTTCCAGGCGCACATTACTGGTGTCCTTGGGAATGGACACACCACCTGATTGGGTCGATAGTTTGTATTTCCATTTGAACTTCAAAACTGCTGTGTCGTACTCCGAACCGTGTTTTGTGGTGAGATGGCGGCGGAGGTTGTTGTTCACAGTGCTTTTCGCATAATGATAGTTCGGCACGTTTTTAGAGGTCTTCGATTTGTCATCGCCGTACTTCTCGCTGTCAATTTGTTAGGAGGTTGTGTTGCGATCAGTGGGGCGGTACTCACATGCACATCTTGCAGGCCCTCTGCACGCCCTTGCTAGGATCGGGGGAAGTTACATCGATGAAAAAATGGGCGACATCGAGGGCTGCCTTAGAGGTCGCCTTAGCGACGACTGATCGAGCGTCAGTGGCCAGCGCTGGAGAAGGAGACGTAGATCGGTCAGGTGTATCGCCCACGTCTTCCGCATCTTGCAAGCTAAATTCTTTGCCACTGGAGACAATACCAAGTTGGCTAGTGGCGGCCTAGTTTGATTGGTAAGTCTCAGGGTGTGGAGAGGGCTTGAGGACTCACGTTTCGGGTTCGAGTACGTCGGGTCATGAGCAGAGGGTGGACAGGGTGAAAGCAAGGGGATTTGGGCTTTAAATGTGAGAGTCGGCACACGCACACGCACACGCACACGCTGATGGGTCCTGGTCAATTACGTCCATGATATCTTAGGGTGGTGGGGTATTCGAACCCCGCTGGCGCATATGAATCCACCATCGATGCATGATCATATGATCTGTGGGATTTACGTTTCGCTCGCCACGCGTTCTGGTCGTGGTATTAGCTCCACCTGAATGGAGAGTGTTTTACAGTCAATTTGACGAGGCATATCTGTAATTACCGTCATCGTTACCCATTAATCATGGAGTGTTTCGTTCCGAATACGACGGGCTAGTGGGACTGAAAGAAAATGTGTCATAATCCAAGCATGATCGTTCTATGCACATGATGGGGAGACGTCGTCACTGGATATATGTCAGGTAAGTGGCCCACTGTCATCCATTCTATCAACCCTTCAGCAATGCTTCTGTACGCTTGATGACCATCGGTGTGGGTTACGGAGCAGCTTGAGGGTGCCGGCTGGTGTCCTCACGGAAGTCGCAAATGATGTCGGTCTTCTGAAGAAGCAAACAAAATGGCACGTTGTGGAGAGGAGTTGTAAGAGGGCGGAGCCGATGAGACCGGCGACGTAGTGACATGTTCTGCAATGGTTTTGAGGGTGAGAAGCAAGAAGAAGAGAGAGCGTGACACAACGAACGAAGTCGGCCATCCCGAAGAAGCTATGACGGGGCCGGTCAGTATCCCAAATCAGAGAAACAGCAGGTGGGCACACATGAATCGAGGCGTGGAAGCCCAATGACAACGAAGCAACAGTCAACAAGCACAACACGGCATTCCAATTGAGAGCGAGGGCGACGGACTCCTCATGGAAAGAGCGGAGGGGCTGTTGGGTGTTGTCCAGGATGGATATATCATCTTCGATGGGAACGAGGTCGCATATCTGTATAAGTGTGGATGTTAGTTATGAGTCAACGAGCTGTGACAGTGGCGACAAGTGAAAAAATTACTCACCATGCCGGTGTGATCGTTGTCGTCGTCCAACTCCTTAACGACGGAGGCAAAACTGCGGCCACATAACTCCCAGGACCAGTGCATTGCCAGTCCGCCCCAACCTGAGATGAGTGTAAGAGGATGCGAATCCCGTCTGGATGTGCGAGAGTAAGGATTCAGATGGCGAGGATGAGTGAGTAAAGACATAGAGTCATGGACGTTGTCAAGGAAGGTGCGGCTATGGCCAGCTTAGTGAGGTTAGCCGGAAGTAGCCAGCTCAATTGGAGCGGGCTAAAAATGCCAGCTCGGTTACACGTGGCTTGGCTCGGCAGGGATTGCCGCCGGCAGTGGCTACAGCTTCAGCCACCGGTTAGCTGGAGCTGCCGAAACACTAGTCCGAGCCGTTGCGTCCAAGTCATCATGTCCAGTCATTTTTGTGTCCCATTGTCATTGTCTTGTTGTTGTTGTCAGTGTTGTCATTGTCATTGGCGTTGTTGCTTTTGTTGACATCGTCTTGCCATTGTCGATGGCAGTGGTGGTTGGTGGCTGTCCAATCTGTTGTGTCGCCTTGTCATTGTCGTTGTCATTGCTATTGTTGTCATCTTCATTGTTGTTGTTGACACCATCTTGCTGTTGTCGATGGCAGGGCGGCGGTGAGGGTTGATAGTGGGTGCAGCTCAGGGCTGTGCATTGGGGGACTTGAAGCACAATCGATAAACTGACTAAGCAAGGCAAAGAGAACAAACTGGCATCACCCAGCCTGGGAATGAATGGGGAACATATGCTCAAGCATCAACAGCAAACCACGCCTGCCACTTACGCAGATGACAGCCCTTGTAGACAACTTCGCCAGCCCCAGCCAAACAACCAACCGCCAGTATCATTGCAATGCAAGTCCCAGACACAACGGCAGCAGCACCCATGACAGGCTGCGCTGCAACTCTGAGTGCTCAACAACAACAATGGCAGTGACAATCACAACAATGACGGCAACAACAGCACCGACAACAGCAATGACAACAGCACTGACAACAACAGTGGCAACAATGGCACCAATGACAACAGCAGAGATGATGGCACCAATGACAACAGTGGCGACAACAGCACCGACGACGACAGCAAAGATGGTGACGATGACGGTAACGACGTGACAGACAGTGGGGGGCAATGACGACACAGTAGGCTTGTAGATTACACAGATAGGACAATGTATTTGAGTAGATGTAGATGTATAAAACTTTTAATGGGTATGACTTGGACGTGAAACTGGTACAGACCTGTCTGAACCAGTTTTATGCAGTTTTGTTAGATGCCCAGAATGTCCAAAACTGGGAACCAGGGTCAAGAACAATTTCACAAAACTGGAACTGGCAGTTCCAGTTTTGGTCAGTTTTGTCTGATACAGTCCTGGTTTTTCGGTTTTATGTACCAAATTTCTAAACACTAGACTTAGGTAGTGCCGATGCAACTACCACAGCATCTCATACTGCATGAACACTGTGCACTTATAGGGGACGTGCGACGATGTCACTGTCTCCACGCACTATAGTATTCACCGAGGTATCCTCAGCAGTGTACATTCGTTTCAGAATGTGTCACTTAGGTGCATGTAATTTCTCTGCAGCTCAATAAAAATGCTGTGGAGTCCATGCAGCTCAGTCCGCCCATGATATCCATGGTGTCAGACATCATGTAGCCCGATTTACTTGTGATATTCATGGTGTCAGACTCATGCTGATAGATTACTTGATACAGAGTAATGCTCTACTCGTCCATGAGGATGTGCGTGATATTTGCAATGTTTATGTGCATGCTGTACTCTTCTGTGTAGTCACAGAATAATCAGTTGTGCATGGTGTCATGGTATTAGCTTGTATACTTCCCCACAACATTCACGGGGCCATTGTGCTGATTTGCGCAGATACATGCCTTGCAGCACCTTGCCACAACCTCCACCTGTTTTGTGTCACCATTGGGGTGGCCTCAATGGTCTGGTGGATGTTTGTGTTACATCAACTTATATGAGTGGGGGTCACAGGGCACTTGGAAGCAAGTATGGCTCATATCACTTGCCAAGGTATCTTCTGCGAGTGATGCTAGCCTGAAGATACTTCATCCAGCCATGCTGGATGCTTTCTTGCTTCTTGGGCTCTCAAAATGCCAATGTTTTCCAGGTGTGCTGAATATCAGCATCATCAGGCCCAAGCCATGTCAATTGTAGGAATAAAGGTGTTACATTTTCGCCTTTGACCGTCCCCCAATCACCTGCCAGGACCTGGAATACTGCTGTGAGAAGAACATGCGCTGATAAGTATGCCAAGGAAGAAGCGGAAGTTATGAGACTTGTGGCTGAGAACCCAAGTGCCCGAAGCTAAGTCACCTGACTACCACTACCACCCTGGAAGTGCTCAGAAGTTGCAGGAATATTGGGAGTAGATCACATGATCTTAGCACCCACCCATCATGTGACCCTGGCACGTGACCTGGCTAGACCTGCACCAGATGGGTCCAGATGAGCTTGTGCCTGGACTGGCTCTAGACCGCCTGGTGTTTGATGACTCGTACATTCCTATGAATTGTGCCTTGATTCTGATGTGATACTGTACTGTGATTGGCTGCTGACTGTGCCCATGCCTCGTGCCTCCCTTATCTCTGACTCATGCCATGAGGGCCTTACACCATTGGCTGTTACTGTTTGTGATGACTGATTCCTAGGATCTGTGTATTAGGGTTTCGGAGTTCCAAGCTGGGGTTCAAACCTCCTTGGACATGTATAAGTAGACAGGCTGATGGTTGCTGAAGACCTCAGTTTGAGTTCTTGGATTATCCACCCACTTGTACTGCCACCTGTAGGCTGTTTGCCACTTGTGTGCTGTTGGTTCATTTTGTAATGCCACCACAGGGGCGTTAAGTACGACAGGTACTTTGTAAATCACAATGAGTCACAGAAAGGTGTGGGTCAGTTAGGACCGGAGATCGATGGTGCACAAGTATCGCTTGGTCTCCTGAGACACAAGGATAATAGTGGAGTCAATGACAAGCTCAAGTGCAAAGGCAAGCGAAGAGGTAACTCAAGCGCAGAGGCAAGTTCAGACAGAGTCGTGAGATGGATAATGTGGTATTACACAAGAAGTCAAGTCTACTGTACAAGCTAAGTAGAGGACGACTTATATACAAGTACATGGTGTTTGTCAACAACAAACACATGGCGCGATCCTAGGATACAGGTCCTAGTGAGCTAACAAAGGAACATCCCGAAACAGAACAAGGGATTCCTGCGGAAGCACGTGTGCCTCAAAAGAGGTCAGCAGATATGGGAGGTTGTAACACAGGGTGTTGTAACAGTCATGCGCTAGGTGCGAGATAGGGGTCAATAAGCAAATCAGAACAGAACGTGGGTTGTGCGGCCTCTGGAGTGAAGGTAGGAAAAGGGGGAGAAGAAGGAGTAAGAAAAGAGGTCCAAAATTGTAACACATTTGGTTGCATACACAATAGACAGCTGTTTGCCTCTTGTGCCATCCTCTATCCTCTTGCCACAGTGTGCTGTCTTGCCACTGCATGCTGATTCCCTTCCCTCTCCTCTCCTCTCACTCTTTGAGCCTTCCTTGCTGTCTTCATTGACGTGCTGTCTATCCTCTCCATTCTCGTGGTTAGCAGGTTGTCTACTGCTTTCCATTGATTCCTCCTCTTTTCCCTTTGGGTCGCCTTCAATCTCACTTGGGCTTCCCTTATTCATCTCCTTTGCAAGATCATACAAGACCAGGTAAGCGCATTCGTTGTGCATTGTGATTGTTAGGCTTGCGTTGCCCTTATGTAGGAAGAACGTCTGGTGGAATGTTACAAAGGGGGTCATAATAAGATGTAAGGCTGAGCACGAGTGCACTCATGGGTGACTCGGATCCTTACCCATGGGTATTCCTTTGTTTAATTCCTAAACTCAGATCCTTGAAGGATCCGCCATGTGGGTGATCCATACCCATGGATCCATTACCCATGGGTGTGCAGGTACCCATGGGTTATTTGTATAGACGGATCCTCATGGGTACCTACAGGTATACTTATGGGTACCCATGCAATTGTTACTCAAGTTGTTACCTGAATGTATACTATAAGTCTGGATGTACCAAATATATATTAATTTGTATCCATCTTGTCATCTAGGATAGCAATAACCTCCCCCACCCCCTTCTCTTTCTCCTTGCCCTTCCCAGACCGCTTACTCTTATTCTTAAACAACGCCATAATCTCCTCTTGAGGTACAACATTATGCTGACATCCACACCAGGAACCAAGTACTGTTGCAGCACGAGTTGACTCGTCAGATAATGAGTGCCTCATCTTGGAAACAGTAAGTCCCCCTCGTGAAAAGGCACGCTCAACATCAGTTGAAGTAGCTGTTATATGTTATGTCATAACACACACTAACATTGAGAGTGAATAGCACACACCAGGTATAGATAAGAAGTCAAGTGCCATTCGTGCAAGTGAGTGGCCAGTTGTCAACATAACTGACCACCAGGCAATGGCATCAACACCTTTCTCAAGCTTGATTGTTGGTGTAGTGAGCCATTCTTCAAGGGTGTCAGACTCGGAGGTAATGTCATCATCAAGGTCCTTGAAATAACGAGCAGATGCTGAGGTACTCTGCTAACCTAGAATGAGAACCTTAATTTGGGTGCATGGGATAGCACATACCTTGGATGCTGCTGCTGCTGATGTTGACAAGCTTGATACAGTGGGCTTGTACTTCTTCCATTCTTCTCGAGCTACATCCTTGGCTGCCTCAATCCAAGTTGACTCCCACTTTGCTTTGATAAAGTATGATGTCTTGTATTTTGGATGGAGAACTGTGAAGTGATATCAGCACTAATAAGAGAGAATTGAGGTGAACCACACACTCATTGCAACCCGGAAAATAACAGACTCATCTGTCTTTGAGTAGTACTTATTGAGCATGAGAGAGCCATGCACAGCAGCCGAACGAATAGCTGGGGGTAAAGTGACATCATCAATGAACTCATCGAGCGCCTCACTGACAATGTCGATGATTGGAATAACTTGATGTATGAGGGGCACCTTGTTCCGACATATCTTCTTTGTTGCAGTAAGGAACACCTGGTGAGAGAAACTTAGTTGTATTTTAGCTCAGGAAATGTGGACGTACATCAAGAAGCGGGTGAAGGCGCTTAAGAAGATCCCACTCATCAGCACTAAGCTGGCATTGTCGTAGACGAACCCCCTTTGACTTGTTATATTCCTTCTTGATGACAAGCATGTTGAGGGCTTGTTGGAGCGGAAGCGCACTCTCTACCATGAGGGCAGTGCTATTCCAGCGAGTTGGTACATCTTTCGTGATTGTCGTTGGTGGTATCTTGCAGATGCGGCATATGTCTTCAAGATCGGCTCGGATGGTGGGGCTATTCGAAATCTTGAACGCCAGGGTACGTAGCTGTAGGACACTTATTAGACAGTACTCAACGAAAAAGGATAAACAACATACCTTGAATATAGCAAAACAACCGAGGTTGATGTCCTGGCGAGTCAGCACGGGCATACGCTCATCATAACCTGCGTCATCAACAACTTGCTGGATGGCAGCCAGGTCGCTATCCTGAACTGACAGATCCAGTGGGTTTGATGCGTCGTCATCATTGTCATCGTCGTTGTGTGTTGTAGTGCCAGCTGCTGTCACCTCCTCAACGTCCTCCGCATCCTCCATTACTTCCTCATCATCAACTAACTCGAGTGCTGCCAGCGCTTCATCGTCTTCAGGTGAGCTTAGATTGGCCACTCGAGCAGTTTTGGCGAATTGTGAAAGTACAGCCTGTATTTATCAAGCGTGAGAAGAGGCACAAGAGATAGAACCATGAGCTTACCTTAACGACGAGGTTGAGCACATGAGCAAAGCAGCGCACACGAAACTTGCCACCACCAAAGTTTGGAAGGAGCAGCTCAAGCTCCGTGACCATTGTGTCGTTGTTGGAAGCGTTATCGCAGACAAGGGCCATGAACTTGTCCTGGATGCCGTATGTCATCAACAGCTCAGCGACCCGTGCTGCTAGGTAGACACCAGTGTGAGCCTTTGACGCGCTGTATTATGCATGAGATGCCAGTCTCTAGGGAAAAGGGAAGCTCACTTACCGGACAAAGTCCAAGATAATACCCATTAGCTTCGCGTCCATCACCCAGTGCACAGTGCCCCCAAGATACGAGAACGTCTGTGGAGATGTCCACCCATCAACACAGAGGTGGATGCGGCCAGGGTATGCCTGTGTGTGGTAATAAGCACAAGTTCCGATGAAAGTAATCAATGGTCACCGGCCACCTACCTGAAGCATTTTTGCGACCTGTTTCTGAGAGACTCTGAACATCTCCTTGACATCGCGGGAGACAGTGTGTCGACTTGGTGTCTCTACTTTGTTGTTGAGGTCGCGAAGAATGTCGAGAAGTTCAGGGTCTTCAATAATAGAAAATGGCCGATGACAGCGAGAAACCCATATGGCAACCTTCATCCGGAGTTTCTCAGGGGTATAGGAAGACCCATGAACGAAGGCTGCCATTTGTCGAGCCTCAGACGAGTCAGCAGGCGCACATCGTTCTACGTGTCGCTTGAGGTTGGATGTGCTTGGGTCATGGCGGGCGCGAGTAATAAACTCGTTGTGGTGACTTTGGTGGATGAGCACACGCATGAAGTAAAGAGGAAGATGACTCACCGCAGGCAGTAGAAGGTGTATTTTACGATGCCATTCTTGTTTTCAATCGTCGGAGGCATCTTAAAGTGTTCATATACAGTGGAAAGCCAGCCCTTCATTTGAAGATCTGGGCGACGAAAAAATCAGCTCGCTATTCAACATCACAAGCGGAACACATACCCAGTACTTCTTGCAGGCTCTTCGTGGTAACTTCATAGCGAAGATCAAATTTCTCCCTATCAGAAAGGTCTCGATTCACTTGCGGCCGCTCTTGCTGCAATGGCATAGGTGAAGACGTTCGAGAAGGTGACGTTGCTCGTGATGACACAGGGGCAATGCTGGAGCCAGGCGGTTCATTGTCGCCATCTTCACTGCTGGAGTTGGCAGCACGAAAAGCGCTTTGGAGGCTGTCGCTGGCGAGGTTGGCGGGCTGGCATAGTGGAAGAGGCAGGCTGGTTGAATACAATTAGGGCGAAAATTTAACAGAGAAAATGGAGCGAATTACCGAAGAGTAAACAGGTGCCGTCGTCGGCGATTCGTCGCTACCTCTTATTCCAAATGAGGTTGCCAGGGCCAATGACGGGTGTCATCGATGTATTCGAGGCATCCTGAATGAGAGAGTTCAGTGTGCGAGATCATTGTCAAGAAACCGAACAAGTGAGCGGGCTCGGTCAACATAGCGAATACTAGGACACCTGTGGAAGGACTTCACACAGACAGTACTTGAGCTTGAGATATCGGAAAGGTACTTTAGGCGTTCAATTGAGATGGCGCCGTGCATAGCAAGAGTCATGGCTATGACTGAAATACTCGGGTATGGACCAGTTGTCGTGTTTCAGCTCACCAAGTCACCCTCACCAGAACTTGCTAGCGAGGAAAAGGTTTTGACTTAAGCAGTGGATGCATCGTGCGCTCTGAGCATAGGTGATGACACTGGCATTGGGGAACCATGACAGATCGCTACTGTACTCGACTCGGATAAATTTACTTGGACTCGGAAATGAGATGTGAGCGACAGGTCCAAGTGGTGGTGGGGAATATTGCCACTGGGTTAATAACTAGAATGAGATGTTGGAGTAGGACTCGGATGTTGTCTGCGTTCACCAATAAGCGGGCACTCTAGTGCTAGTAGCAGTAGCAGTAGTCAGAACTTACGGTTAGAGTGTAAAGGTGAGAGCACTATGAAGTGGAAGAACACAGGTTGTGAGCCTGAGGTAAGGCGAACAACGGGGAACGAGTGGAAAACGCCTACATAAGGTGTTGATATGTGCCAGCGCCTGACCGAATGAACGAATGACTGTATTGACGCGTCAGAAACCCTGCCATCCCGCTTTGGAACGAGTGGAGAACGCCTACATAAGGTGTTGATATGTGCCAGCGCCTGACCGAATGAACGAATGACTGTATTGACGCGTCAGAAACCCTGCCATCCCACTTTGGAACGAGTGGAGAACGCCTACATAAGGTGTTGATATGTGCCTGCGCCTGACCGAATGAACGAAGGACTGTATTGACGCGTCAGAAACCCTGCCATCCAGCTTTCGGATAACTGAGGAAGCTTTCACACCTTCCCAAGCTTCTCACTCAATACATAGTATCAGAACGTGTCCTTTCCTTTTTTTTTAGGGTGATCAAAGTAACTTGATAATATTTCATTCAGAGGAAGTACGAGAATTGAAACAAGCTATTTTGAGACTAGTAGAAGATAATCGTAACAATGTCCCTATACACATCGCCGTCGCTGCCCTGTCGTCGTCGCTGTCATCTATTGGCAGCCATTGTTGTCGTCGTGGCCGTCGCCGCCGTTGTGATCGCTCGTCGCATCTTCGTTGTCTCGCGATCGCTGTGGTCGTCGTTGCGTTGTCGCCACTCGTTGCGGCCACGGTCGTCATCGAGGTCACGGCCATGGCGGTTGTCGTCGCGGTTGTCGCCTTGCCGTTGACGTGGTCGCAGTCGTCATCGCGGACGTCGTCGTCGTGGTCGTCGTGGTCACCTCGTAGTAGTCGTCACCGCCCATGTCCTCCTATCGTTGGGGTCGCATTGTACAGGCCCCGTCTTGCGGAATGCCCAAGTGGCGGCGTGGTGGTACTGGTCCAGGTCTAGGTCATACGCGGCTGCGTCGAGGCCGTCACGGCCGATCGCGCGGGGTCAAGACATCGTGGTGGGTTGAGCAGACGAGTGGCACGAGCTGGGAGGTGTATACCCGAGAATGGCGAGCTTTCCTGGGAGCGCTCGTAGCCAATGCACGGGTTTGCCGGCGTTCGTGGCAGTCTGTTGGGTCGAGATGTAACTTATGCGCAGGGTGAGGGCACGGACCTTTGTGGACAAGCGGCCCTGCGCACACATTCGCGGAACCCTTCACGCTCATTCCCTCTGAAAAGCCCTGCCAGAAACCACCGTCGTGACAGGGCACGTCCTGGACTGGCTTTTCGTTGCCATGCGATGCTTACCACGATGCTACTAGATGGTGAGTAGGCATGAGGAGATCGTGAATCGCAGAGCGATCTGCAGCTCTGGTGCGTGTCAGCAAGAGGGCGCCGTGGAGGAAGGTACGCACTCACGGAGCCGATCGTGGGCGTCAGCAAAGCGGCCGTGGTCACGAGCTCTGCATGTTAGCACGGAAGACAGAGTAGACATTCTTGAGGAACGTGTAGCTGACGATCCAGCCGACCTGGCTGCTGCCGCTCTGCGAAGCGAAGAAACCGCCGAGACATTGGCTTCCGACAGTTGGGTCAGCTTGAAGTTGTCCGGCGAAATGGAGTCATCGAGTAGGAAATTAAAGGAGGTCGTCAGCCCACGCGATAAGATAGAGAAAAAGAGAATGCGCACGGTAGGTGTAATACCCCTCGTAGTTGCCAGTGTCAGTGATGGAACTAGAAATCTGAGCATAGAGCTCGCTGATTTGAGCGTTGTGCCCGTGTCGTAACCCTCGGCTGTGCGTAGTAGGCTCGTCAGTGCGGCGAGTCTGTCACATACACGGGGAAATATTTACAGGGGTGCCACACGAAGAGAGTGCTTCTGGGTGAGGGAAGCCAAAAAAAGAACGAGTCGAGCTCGTTGTTGATTGGTGCGAACGTGGGAATCCGAATGTGGGAAGCTTTCCCTCATTACTTTACGGTTTGGGCTCACAACCGCGCCTTCATTGTATCTTCCCTGGCGCAGCCCCCACCATCAACCTCACTGTCGGGACAACGGCGACAATCGCGATCGCGACGAAATGGTGACGACGAAGTGATGAAGACGTCCACGACCACAATGGTGGTAGCAACGGCGATGACGACGCTCACCACCCTCATCAACACTTTCTCGCCTCCAATCCCACTCAAGCTGTCCTCGGTTCCCTCTCCACTGCTCTCCGTTCAAGGGACACTCTTGCTTCCTCCTCTTCCATCCCTCGCTCCCCCGCTTCCACCACATCACTCCTGTCCCTCACCGACGCCGGCTCGTCCTCCTCGTCCTGCACTTCCCTTGCTTCCCTCTCCTCCCAACACCGCCCCCCAATAAACACCTAGCCGTTCACATTTCCCGCAACCTCTGGAAACAGGACACCGATGCTCCTTACTGCGACACCTTGTCTGCCGTAAGCCCTTCACCCTCATGGAGCGAAGTCATGTACGTGTACTACACGCCGCTTTTCGCTTCCCTCCCCTGAACTAAGCCGTCCCTTGTCACTAGCATTGCAGAAAGTGTGCTGGCATTTTTTGCGCGGCCTGCTCTTTGCGCACCCCCCCCCACCTCCTTGACACAGCTTCCCTCCCCTTCGTCTATCCCCACGCGGTATGCCCATCTCCACGTATGCGTCGCCCACCTCGCCCGTTCTACCCGCACGCATTCGTGACGCGTGCTACGCCCAAATCTACGGCAACCCCTCCCCACGCTCGCTGTCGTCTCCCACATGCTCCTTGATGTCGGTACCTGCACCAACTCGCACAAGACCTGTCCCTCCACGCTGTACCCGTATTCTCCCCCCAGCACCGCCGCCGCCGGATCCATCGCTCCCCGATGACCTGCGCAGCTACCCTCTTCGGATCCGTTCCGATATCTGCAAAGCCACCGGCAGAGGCAGGTGGATGCCCAAACCCGAGCTGATTTCCTGCCTACATGAAGTGCGTTCCTGGGCGCAAGGGGCCTTACGACATCGCACTCGAGGAGGAAGAGGCAGACGCGCGTGCGAATCCGGTCATCAGGGATGGTGGTACGTATTTTTCTCAACCCCGTCCGTTCAGGCATTAGCTGATTCAGACTTCCAATATTGACCACCACGCCGGAACGAGCCAAGCTTACCAGAGCGACCGCTCGAGTTCTCTCCACTTTCTGACTTCGCTCGCGCTGTGCCTCGTTTTCCATGCCATGCTCTATTTCATCTGGTTTCTCTGGTCCGAGTCTCTCTGGTCATCACCTACTGTTGTTGTTCTTCATACCACTGCCTGTGATGAAGTGCGGTGATGCGGCCACGACAATCGCAATCGCGGGGCAATGACGAAGTCATGATGAAGGTGAACATGACGGCGATGATGACGATGTCGCAACAACAATGGATGCAGTGGCGATGACGGCGGCAACACTAGAGATTATTATTAGCATCTTCCCTGTAGTATTTACGCACCAAATATTGAATTCTGATGCACTTCCCTGGTCTTGGTTTCGTGGGATTCTCAAATTCGTGACCTTGGTGGCACTCCACCACCAATTTTTGAGTCGGAATACACTGGTGACACCAGCCCTGGCATGAATACACCGCATATTTTAGGGGCTCCTCCCATTTTTGGCTCTCCCAGTTGGTCGCCTTTATGTAATCAATGAGGTGTCTTCCTTGAATTCAAGGAGGTGTGAGGCGTTGAAACAGGTCGCGCAGGCCTCTGCACGATGCCAATTTTCGTAAATATGTCTACCTACTTAGGGGACGTATCCCTATGAATTTACTAAGCCCGCGTGGGAGTGCAGCACCCCCGGGAATGCGAGAAATGAGCCGCTTGGGCTCGACGGAAATCTGCCGCGCGAGAAATCGCGCACGTCGCTGCGTCTCATGAAATATTGTAGAGACGTCCACGTACATCTTCGTCAAGCATTTGTATAGTATTTAAGGGCGCGCGCAAGTGCAGCACGCTGGAGGACACGGGGGGTGGAGCTGCACTCAACCCCACTGTGAGCCCCTGAGCTCGCTTCCCAATCGGGAAATCGCACGGCCCGGACCAGTCACTGCTGGTTGCTGGTGCTGTGGTGCTGTGTGGCCCGGTCACGTGACCTTGGTGGCGAGTTGCCCGTGGGTACTCATGGTGGGTATTCTGCCCCTCAAATGTCACACCCAGATCCTTGGGGATCCACCACTATGAGTGGATCTGGATCCATGGATCCTGTTCATGGTGGGTATTCCCACGGGTCAACTCATGGGTACCTGTGTGTGACCCGGACTCATGCTCAGCCTTAATAAGATGTGATGAAATGTTCTTGTGTGTGATGGTAGTTTCTTGCACACAGTTGAAGTTTCTTGTGCTTTGTATGTACCCCATTGCACTGTGCCATTGGACTCTCGATGCTGGTGTCATCCTATGGATGCCAATATCATCGGGTCCAGGCTGTATTATTGCTCATCCCTTGGATGCAAGCTTTGATGTGCGATAGGGGCTTAGTCATAGTCAAGGTCATAGTGGACAAGCTTTCTCATGCATCATCGAACTTTCTCACACTCTGGACTTCCTAGATGCCGATGTCATCCAGTGATACTGGATACCCATGTCATCAGGTGTCCCACTTGGAAAGTGTTGACTCTGAATGTTAGTTTGTGCGAGATAGGGGCTTAATGTGTGCCCATAGATATGATGTGGGAAAAGGAAATATATTGCATGTACATGTTCACCTGGCTATGCCAGGGCCCATAACCTGTAGAGATTTATAGAGGTGGGCAGCTGGTTAGGTGAATAAATGTGAGTGTGTGTGATTACAGGAGAGTGTATCTCTCCTCTCCCTGAGATATTATTCTTAGATAACTGTTTAACTACAGTAATACTACAATTTCTAATATGTTGGTCTAGCCTCGGTTTGCTGGACTATGTCCATTCCAGGCTTTATCCCAACACATACAATTAGGGTTGCCGCAGTCCAGTGTGGTTCAGGTACGGTTCAGGGCCCCCAAACCTCACTAAAATTCTAAAAAAAAGTACAGAAGGCCCTACAGCTACTCTACTCACACTTCCACATGAAACGCACACCTGTGCTTGCAATTATAAGTACTTGGTCCACGCCATGACTGCATAGTCCTGCTTTTGGCCTTCTGCTCCAATCTCGGCAACCAACCTGACTGTGATACACACAGCAAGTGAAAATGTGTCAACAGCTGCGGCAGTAGTGGTAGGGGTGGTGTTGGCATGGGATGTGGTGCCACAGGTCTGGCAGTGGATCAGAAACCAAAAAAAAAATTATCCCATTCCAGGCTTGCGCGTCAGTCCTATTGTGTAAGAATAGTGCAGTGAGTGGAGACAATGATAGATGAAGGAATTGAGAAGGGCGCTACCATTGGCAAGCCCAAAGACGAGTGTACTTGCATAGAAGAAATTTGCGTTTCCTGTGCCTATTCCGATCCACAAGTGGTGGAAAAGTGGGAGTAATAGGAAGGTGTGTAGGTGCAAAAGCACCATCACAACCAGGTAGCAAATATCTGCCACACAAAGACAAAGGCTTTTAGCACCAGTGAGTGCAGGCGACATGAAATACACACAAGGGCACATTTTTGGGAAAAGGTAAATAAAGCTTAGGAAGAGACCTGGGTCCGATAGAGTGGGATATGGCTTAAAAGTTCCCAGGATGCCAAGGAGAAGGAAGCTGGCATATAGAGGGTCTGAGTCGTGCCAGTGGACTCGCACTGCTGAGGAATGCAGTTGATACAAGGCTTTCCCACATTCAGAATCAACAGTGAATGTGACTTGCTTTTTCTTTTTTTGGTTCCACTGCCACTTTTGTCCTACTACTCCCCTGCCACTGTAGCAAGCCACAATCTGTACAGCACCAGGGTTTTCCAGCACACCATACCTCCTTGCAGAGGTGAAGCTGACGATCTACAACAGGCACCTTCTTTGGTGCTGTTGTGCTTGCCATCTTCTCTTCCGTGGAGCATGCAAGTGGTGCGATGATGGCTAAGTTACCAGCCCCACCACCAACAACGCCAGCCACAAGTGGTTTGGGCTTCCCACCTCGGCCATGCGTGATCCCTACCATGACAACTCTGATTCAGCCGCATATGACTCCAACTCCAACCTGGATGCCGTCCACTACCACCATGCCACCACCACCAGGACTTCGCTGACACAAGATTGAGCATGTAACGGTTCTCGTCGTGGACACTTACGAGTACGGTTGTGGCTCCTTCGTAAGCAGTAATCGGTCACGGACTTACAGTATCAGTCAGCGGTGGTGGTATCACGTGTTAGTGTACCATGACTCATTCCTAGGATCGCTGTAGTAGGGTTCGAGCTACTTACGCGACTCGCCTCGGGGTTCAGAGGGGAGCTTTAAAGCTGTCCCCTTCATGTATAAATAGGAGTTCGCAAAGACCAAGATAAGCCATCTTGGTCTTCTTGAATTGTCATCACGTTTCTGTTCCTTCTTCAGTTCCTTCTCCTGTTCAGCCTCCTCGTGCGCTTGCCTCTAGTGGAGGAAGTCGCTGCTCGTCAACTGCGCCTAGTGGATCGTGCCCTAGTGCCTATCATAACCGCGTGTCTAGCTGGACCGCGTGCTATCGTCACGTGACTACACGAGTCGCTGTATCCGCTAAGTCGTTCTACGCCCTTACGAAGTCCAAGTCGGACTAACGCCAGTGACGGCGTTACAGAGCAGGTGTGTGCAACAACAAAAACAACAATCAATGACAGTGGCAATGACAACAATGACAACCACAACCACCCCAAAGGCGAGGTGGAAATGACCGCTACAAGGTGGTCAGAACAATGACAACAGCGATGAGGCGACAGCGGCAACAACGATGACCGTGACCTCAACACCGACCCACACAATGACCTCGACCTTGACAACTATGACCACAATGGCAATGTTGACGACGATTAAGGACAATGGCTGTGGTGATAATGATAACAACGGTGAATGGGGCAGCAGTGGGAATGTTGGGACACTGTCATTACAGACATCTTTTAAGGCAGAAGAAATCAGGAACCCACACCCCTTATGTAAGCATGACATAGGGTTAGGGTTTAACAAATTTCGGGTGAGGGTCTAAGGAGGGTGCCAAAAAAAACACCAGTACAGCTAATATTGCAAGTACCCTCACATTTGGGCCAAACTAAAACCACAATCCACATGAAAGAGAGGGAATAAAAGTTGTGCAAGGAGATGGGAATGTAGGCAATGTGTTGCACAAGCCCTTCAACGCAAGCTTCAACATGTGGTCACAGTGAAGTTCTAGGATTATGTCATAGTTTGATTACATATACAATCATGTGATTTAACAAATTCAATGGTCGGAATTTTGAACTTTGCTTCTTTCAACTCAGAAATGCGGAAAAATGCTTTTTCCAAATAAAAGTTCTTTTACCCTACTGTACCATCAAATTTGAGAAATTTAAAAAAACCTTTTACCAACTGAGAGCTAAGGAGGTCCCCTAAACTCTCATTAAAACAGTTTCCCAAAAATAGGTGTTGTGTTGGAGGAGTAAGGTTTGCAGCGGAGGGGGTTGAGTGGCTTATATAAGGGGTGTGGGTTCCTGATTTCTTCTGCCTTACTACTCGTATTGAAATGGCTAGTTTCTGTTCTCTTGAAAAGGTCTGGCAAAAAATTGATCTAGCAGGAGTCATCTTCCCATTGGTTCATGTCTGCCTGCAGCTGATCTCTCAAGGTAGAGTCAGCGTCAAGTTGCCAAGTTGCCAACTCAGGTCCAGGGTGCAGTTCAGTCCAGACTGGGTTCACGCTGGGTCCTGTCAATGGCAAACCCCGGACTGGACCTTCAAGCTGGGCCCAGAACCGCACCCTGGACCAAACCAAACCTGGGGTGCGGTCCGGTGCAGTTCAGGTCTGAACCCCAATCTGGACTGGACCCTGGCATCCCTACATACAATTGCACTTATGCATTTCATTTGGCTGAGGTTTTTGACTTCACCTATATTGTATTGCAACTCCTGAACCAGTTCATCTGTGCAGATATGGCAGCCTGTTGCTCCTGGAGTCTAATTAAGGCTCCAACCATTTTTAAAACAGTTTTTAAACTATTTACATGGTTTACTTTTACCATATATTTACTGGCATGGTGGTATGAAGTAAATAAACTAAATAGTAAACAGTAAACAGTCACCCCAAGACCCTTTAGACTCAAGAAGAACTGTTATCCACATTTGGCCTCAAATCAGAATATTTAAGTGTGCTAATTAATATGTTCAACACTTTAAACACCATTGAATACTTTGAACTTGGCCCTGAACAGAAATTACCATTTTCATGCTGACAAATTTTAACACTTCAAAAAAATGAGAGCCAAACCAGTGGCCAACACCATTTACACTTGAAATAAAGAAGTATCATTTGCATTTTTTCTATGTACAACATTGTAGAAGAATATCCACTTTCCAACCAAAGAGATTGTAACAAAATTATATCAAGTAAGTATTATTTTACCATTTTTTAATCTGAATTTAGCCTAACTATCACTAGATGGAAAAACCAAAATTTAGGCATCCATAACAAAAGGTATTTTTATTCACAATTTTTCATACATAAAATGTTGATAAGGTAATTAATTGACAATGGCATTTCAAGGCATAATATGTAGAGATTTTATTTTCTACAATATTGTCAGAATATTATAGCGGTCATATTATGTATCCTGTTAAAATATCTCACATAGTAATCTTTATAAAATACAACAGTGGTTCAGCACATTTTTGGAATCTCAGGAAATAAAATAGATAAAACTCTGAGAATATTTGTGGAGTTGTATCACATTCGATGATAGGGGGCTCTGTCAACTCAGACTTTTCCTACTTGTAGGATCCCAAAAATGTTAGCTCAAGCTGCAACAACACAACATAGGGTTAGTTGTTGAATATGTTCATGAGAGTCAATTGTCAAATTACTATTTTCATCATATTTCACATATTTGCTACTGAGTGGGCCCATTTTCAAGAAAACTTTTGGGCTATCAAAGTAAATTGTTTTATAAGCAGTATTTACTGTCTATAAACAGTTTACAATGGTTTACTGTCTATTTACTGGCTGTTGAGTAAACATAAACTAAATGGTTGGAGCCTTAGTCCAAGTCTTGTACTGACCCACCTAAATCTTGTATTGAATCTTGCATCAACCTGATTGAATCTTGGTCTACAGCGATTTGAAACCACCCTGGGGCAACAGTGGCAACAGGGGCAGCAGGAATAGCAATTGAATGGGTAAGTCATTAGGGTCTTTCAAAGTTCCCTTATTTGGGTCCCTGAAATAGACCCATTAAAACGTCCATTAAACCCGATTTTGGTGTAAATCTGATGTTAATGTGAAAAATAATAAAATAAACATGGACCAATAATGTCCAACTTTGAAACCCGTTGAAACCCCCCCCCCCCCCCCAAAAAAAAAAAAAAAAAGCCAAAATGAAACCATAATGAATTATTTCTGTGCCTCAGAGCCCCTGGCAATGTTTTGGTGGGGTAATTTTTTTTTGATCTCCACTAGACCAGATTGTTAGTTCTGATTCAGAGTTCATAAAACATAATCATATTCACTGTCTTACATAAAACAAAATGAAACTCAGTTTCTTTAGCAGCCCCCCTTAATGAAACAGAAATAATTGTGTTATGTACAGTAGGAGCCCCTACCCATCCTTAAAAAAATCAAATTATTTGTCCCTTTTTTGATATCATTTCCAACTTAATGATTTGAAAAATGGTATTGTAATGGTTAGGTAATGAGATGAATAAGGGCAACTTTGAAAGCCCCTATTCAGACAATGTGTCAGCATAGTAATAGGACATACCTGTAGTCTTTGCTGAGATGATTAAATGCTGATACTTTAAGGCCACACATAAAGTGATTCAGTGCTGTGGTGAATTTATGTACATGAGGAGGATGAGTATGTGGGAGTCAGGAGTAGACCATATGCTCCTATCTCTGTAGTTTCTCTATATTTTCTAGATTACTCTATGGTAGCTTAACAATTATCTGATAGCTGGTCTATCCTCAGATTACCCTTTCCAGGCTGTATCCCAACACTCCCCTTCAAGCAGAGGGTAGACTATACTATTGTATTAGTAGTGATGCAAATGAGTAGTCTTATGCAAATCTCAAAGATTGCAGACATTCCTGTTATTGTTTTGGCCCATAAAAAATACAGTGGGTACAGTAGCATCTAGATATGAGATCATAAGAAAAAGGAAAGATCTATTCAAAAATGCGACTACAATATGACAAAAAAAAACAGAGGGGTTGTAAAATGTAAGGACCCTGACCCCCAGATCCTGATGATCCCAATGGGTACTACATAATTCTGTTGGGCTAGGGTGTTAGAATACATCACTAGGGTAACCTATGGCTGATTTGGGGAGATGTGATGCATGTGATCGAAAGGTGGAACAAAATCTCACTTTTCTGGTTCTCTGAGGTGACAAACGTGTGATGATTTGAAGCCCCTCTTGCAATTCCAGCCAGGATCACTGGCAACTGAGTTACTGGCAGTGCTAATCACCATCATGGCACACAGCTCAAAAGTCAAGAAATTAGTTACACAAAAGGAGGCGAGCACTCAAAAAGAAGCCAAGATCCAGGAAGCTAGCAAGGCACTTACTGATGGGATATTCAAGACAATCTCAGAGGCCACACGCCACTTTGATGTATCCTATCAGACACTTCGCTGTCAACATCAAGGGCTCACTCAGCCCCAGTCAATGGCACATATTGGTGAACAATTACTCACCACAGTAGAGGAAACAACACTCTGCATGTGGATCAAGTACATGGGGATGACCAGACATCCCTTCTCAAAAGAAGCACTATGTGTCAAAGTTGCGGACATCAGCTCAGTCCTTCAAGAGAAGCAAAGGCAGACAGGGGAATGACACTTACCTGCAGGGAACTGGATCTATTCTTTCCTAAACCGAAACCTGAACCTCAAATTGAAAAGACCTACCAGCCTTGACCCAAAATGTGTGCAAAACTTCAATCCCACTGTGGTCAAGCACCACTTTCAGCTCCTGGGCAACTCCTTGAAGGCCCATGACATACCCTGGGAGAATGTCTATAATATGGACGAGAAAGGCATACAACTTGGCAGTGGTCAGAAGTTTGACAACACCAAATTCTTGTATTCCCAAGAACAGTGAAACTGCATGAAGCTCCAAAACCCCAATCTTGAGCTTGTGACAACAATCAAGTGTGTAGGGGTGGATGGGTCCATCTTGAAGCCAGGGTTCATCTTCTGTGGAAAACATGTCCTCTATGATGGATATTTTGAGGAGGAGGGGGCATTGTGAGTTAACTATCAGTCATGGCCAAATAAATAGGATGCTTACCATGTTCACAGTGTTGCACTGTCTGAAAAGGGCTGGACTAGTAACTATATAGGCACCCAGTGGTTTGAGAAAAATTTCGTGCCCCAAGCGACAGCAAGGAACATGACTGGGAACCCAATTTTGCTGATATATGATGGGCATCACTTGCATGAAACAATTGAGCTTTGTGAAGCAGCAGACACAGCAGGGATTCACCTTTTCTGCATCCCTCCCCACACTTCACATTGGTTGCAGCCTCTCAATGTTGGTGTGTTTGGGCCCCTACAATGAGCATGGCAGAAGTGCTGCCTACTGGTCCTAGACGAGAATGGTGAGAGCATTACACGCTGAACTGTAGTCAGAGAGTATATGGCCACATGTACCAAGTGTTACATCTTGGCAGGGATGTTCACCTGACTTGGGTTCGGTCTGATGCAGGGACACTTCACTAAGGGTCACAGGTTTTTACGATCTAGAGGTGGGCTCGTAACCGCGTTACTACCACTTGCTCGTAAATCTGGATCGGGATGTGGATTAGTCAGCGGTGCCTGACAGTCTCCGGTAATCCTAGCTTTTACAGTCCTAGGAGACTCTCTGGATGGCTGCCTAACAGCTTGCTAGATACTGGATATAAGAGAGTGGAGCTCTACACAGTAGAGGAGAGGGAGGTGATAAGAGACTTGAATTCACAGGGAACAAGACTAGAATGAGGAGTACAGGGTAAACTACAGACTCTTTAAGTACTGTGTAGAAATCTTATTTTTCTGTGTATTTTCCGAGGCCGCGTAAGTGTCTATCTAAATATAGGTACAATTTATGAGCTGGCAGAAGTGAAACATAGAAATCCGAGACTTTTCCGAGACTGATTCTAGAAACAGAAGCAGAAGAGATATGAAACAGAAACAATTGATGTCACGATATTGGATCATGACACAGGTTCTGGTCTGTCCTTCAAGGGAAGTTCCAAAGAGGAACTTCAGTGATAATTCAAGAGTGAAACCCCTCAAGCCATGCTGGGACTTATAGAGAGAATTCCTTGAGTGGATAGGAGAGGAATTCTTTGAGAGATGGAGTAAACCAACAGTTCAGATTGCTCTGGGTACTGAAGGATACAAGAAGTCAAGTCTGGGGCTACTAGCAGCCAACAAGCCAGACTTATATAGTACTACAGAGACGTCTGAGTCATAGTGCCATAGCACAGGTACAAGAGTCATAAGGACTCAACAAGAGTCATAGGACTCGATATAGTAAGAGACTGCTGCGGCATAAGTCATGGTGATGCAGCATGAGTCAGAACAATCAATAGGGTTCCCAGCCCTGGGTCTAGACTCTAGGGTACTAAGAGTCATAGTGACTCTGCGATAACGTAAGTAAAGGTCACAAGACCTGTGACTCACGAGACACCACATCACAAGACAATGTTCGAAAAGAGAAAATAAAGAGGTCCATACATAAGGTCATGACACAAGTCAGTTAAAAGAGCTCATCATCTCAGCCTGGAGGAGGTCAGGGATATGACCCCTTAACCCAGAGGTCTTCACTGAGGAGGACTTTGCCCCAAGTTATTTGTCGTCCACCAAACCCCCCCTCCCAGTGTCATTTCCTGACCCTACCAACATTGCCGACACTTCAGATCCATCTTCTGGTGGTGAAAATGAGCATAACAGCAGTCCCAAAGACCCAGGAGCAGTATTGACTGATGCATCGGGGTTAAATGTGGCTCATGGGAGCCCCTCATTGATGCTGAATCAGATGCCAGATCTGGAAACTGTGGTCAACTTTCCTCTTTCAACTCAGTCAACAACGCCTTTGCCTCAGTCCAATGTAACAAGCCATGTTCTTCTTGAAGAGGGAGAAAGAGAGCCCCTGCCAAACCCAGGGTCCAGGTCCCCTTCCGTCCATGTATGCAACCATGTTTCAAACCTCGTCCACCTGTTAACAGATAAGGCTGAGCACGAGTGCACTCATGGGTTACCCGGATCCTTACCCATGGGTATTCTTTTTTTTTATTCTTCAACTTGGATCCTTGAAGGATCTGCCATGTGGGTAACCCATACCCATGGGTGCACAGGTACCCATGGGTAATTTCTGTAGACAGATCCTCATGGGTACCTACAGGTATACTTATGGGTACCCATGCAGTTGTTACCCAAGTTGTTACCTGAATGTATACTAAAAGTCTGGAGGTGCCAAATATATATTAATTTGTATCCATCTGGTCATCTGGGATAGCAATAACTTCCCCCACCCCCTTCTCTTTCAGCACCGCAATTGTGCGACCTTCAGTGACTCAGCTAGGTGTCAAGGAGGACCCCGCATACCATCTCACCCATTTCCAACTCCTGCGACAGCAAATGAAATTTGGCCATGACATCAGCACCACTGCACAAGACAGTCTCAAGTGCACAAGACGTACTGACACAGCCATGCCTGTGCAGACTCCCACAACTCACTGCGAGGACTGTAGACGTCCAAGGAGTATCCTAGGCACCCAACATGAACCTGCAGCAATGTGTGCAACAGCTGCACCTTGATGCTGAAGTCATCATCCTCTAGCAGACTGTGCCACAAAGTACATTGCATCAGCCACAAAACCACAAAACTGCAGACTGCCACCTTTGACTTGAAGCACAACCATCAACCCCTGGCAGCTGCAAGAGTGATGCTGAAGACCGCAGGGCCATGCACAGCACACACAACAATGTTGCCCATCATATGCACAAGACCAAGTCACACCTTGTGCAGCAATCACAGCTGCATCACACCTGACCCAGTGACAGCAAGACTCACACTATGGATGAGGAAGACACCTGTGATTGGCACATGCACCGCATCCAAGCAATCACAATGCACACGGATGACTGAGGACAGTCACAATCTCAGTGAGGAGGAGATGATACACCTGGTCTCTCCCTGAGCCCTGAAAAGGCACGTTTTGGACTTCCTAGATCCGCTTCCTTTGCTCACACTCTCCTGCACTCACTTGTGCTCTCTTGCACTTTCCCACTCTTTCCCTTGTGCTTTCCTGTGTTCTCCTGCACTTTCTAAGTGCCATGTTCACGCACTTTGCCACTTTCCCATGCTTTGTGTGCGCACTTAACTTTCCACTCACTCCAGACCATTCCCTTTGCATTTTACCTTTCCCCTGTTCATCTAATGCACCCATTACTTAGCTTACTTTCCTTAGTATATAGCTCATGTATTTACAACCTTACACACCAGATTCTAATAGTAGACTTCTCCTCTCTCAGTTTTCAGACTTTTGAGCTCAGTGTAGCTCACTCCTTGCATTCCCCAGTGTGCCGCACTTGCACGTGGCCTTAGCAACTCCAGTGAGGTGTGTTTCCAACCCCAGCAGCCACTCATACCAAGATTTGCACCACGCCAAAGTGTGCCAGTGCGCAACCATTTCTGACCACTCACAACCAACCAGCCCCATTTCCCCTCCCAACCTCACAGCACTATTCCTTCTACACCAATGTGTCCGTGACCGCTGTGGATATATATATAAACCCTCGTGCCCCATGGAGGTCTGTGCAACCACTCATGGCACTTCACACCCCCCAAATTCTGCACAATCTTAGACTGTTTCCTAACACTTAGGGACAGTTTAGTGTATCAGTGGGGTGATGACAAAGTCATGATGAAGGTGAACACAACAGTGATGATGACGATGCAACAACAGTGGCTGCAGTGGTGATGACAGCAGCAACATTAAAGATAAATATTGGCATCTCCCCTGTAGTATTTATGCACCAAATATTGAATTCTGATGTACTTCCCTGGTCTTTTCTTTTCCATGGGATTCTCAATTTTTGACCCCTTCACCATTCTTACAGATGGTTTAAGACTTAAGTTAGTACTTAATGTGATTTGTGACCAATCAATGTCCTAATACTGCGGTGGCTGGTGGCCCGGTCACGGTCACATGACCTTGGTGGTGAGGTCATGCGGAAACATGGTCGACTGCCAAAATCTGCAAAGTCAGAAAATACATTGACAGGGCAATGTGGCACTGAGATGGTGCTTTAGGTGCATTGATATTAGCAGTGGGTACCCATGATGGGTATATTACTTCTGAAATGTCAAACCCAGATCCTTGAGGATCCATCACTATGAGTGGATCTGGATCCATGGATCCTGTTCATGGTGGGTATTCCCATGGGTCAACTCATGGGTACCTGTGAGTGACCTGGACTTGTGCTCAGCCTTATCCACCACCATACCCTGCTGCACGAAATCCCTGCCCCAACACTATCCTGTTGCAACATGCAAGACCCTGCTGACGATGACAAGCTCAGCTTTGGCCTAGCTCTAAGATGTGTTTTTTTTTTCCCTGTATCATCTCTCACAGGCCACATCCCTGCTGCAGCTACCTTGCCATCTTGTGGCCCTGTCTCCCTCAACTTCCACCAGTACCCTGCTGCACAAATGCCCCACCCTGAAGCCATACCTGTGATGACTCACTGTTACTCGACAGGGAGGCATGCACCGTGAAGTTTGTCGATCAACTCAGGAATGAGGGGGAGAGGCGCCGTGTTCTTGACAGTGATTTCATTCAGAGCCTGGTAATCTTGAACCGGGTGGAGCTTTCTGTCCTTTTTGTCAACGAAAAGAAGGGGCTGGCCATGGGGGACTTGGAAGGGCAGATGTATCCTTTCCGCAGGTGTTCAGAGATGTACTCCTTGAGTGCATCGGCCTCTTTAGGTGTCAGGCGGTAGATGGAGCAGTTCTTCATACTGGCTCCAGGTTTCAGATCAATTGCATGATCCCAGGGTTTGTGCACAGGCAAGCGATAGGATGCTTCCTTGCTGAAGACTCGGGTGTAATGTTGGAAGTGACTTGGGATGTGGTCTGTGGAAGGTTTAGGGGCGGTCTTCGCCCCTAACCGGGTACTTGTGGTGATTTTTGCTCGGATGGCCAAGTGGTCGTACTTGTGAAAACTATGGGCCCATAGGAACGGTTCGATAACTTCCTGGGCGAATGTCAGCTCGAGGGAGAGGTCTGCTGTGTCAGCAGTCGGAGTTAAAGCATTGTTAGCTTGGTCGGGTTCAGGTTCTATCTCTAGAATGTTGATTGTGGTGTTTCGGGTTTGGGGTACTCAGGAAGAAAGGACTACAGTCTTCGTAGACAAGGTGCAACTGCTTGGGCACCACGTGAAGGCGAGCTGGGGTCTTGACCAGTCGATCTCGGGATTGTGTGCTCAGAGCCAATCCGTTCCTAGGATTATATTGTGCTCCCCTAGAGTGGTGACGTATAGCTCAACCGTCTCATCATGATAAGCGTCTTCCGCTGTTCTGATCCTTAACTTCTGGATCGTGGTATGCTTGACAGAGCCCGTCTTGTTGGGCGACCCATCCACGTTTCTAACTGGTAATGGGTTTATCAGAGTTCGAAGGGTCAAGCTGTTTGCACGCGCAAACCCATCATCCACAATGATGCCCTCCGCACCACTGTCCAACAGGGTGCGGGCACTGATTTCTTTGCCAGATCTCTTTCCGACTAGTGTCACCCTGAGAACAATAGAAGGAGCTCTCCTATTCCGTATTGTCTCGACTGGTACAGGCTCGGCTCCGAGCGTCTCTAGTAGTGAAATGCTGCTAACAGCGCAACTGGCTATCAATCTTCCAACCGACAGTGCTACGGTGGAAGGACCTAAAAATCCTCTATAGGTGCAGACTGCGGACGCGCATCCGGGGAGTATGGAAGTATCTCTCGATACATGGCTCCAACCAGAGCCGGGTGATCAGTAGGTGCTTCCTCCTGATCCTGGTTTTCATCAACAAAAACGCCGTGCGTTCTAGTATTGTTGGAAGGGCGGCCACCTCTGGCCCTCATGCTTTGCGTCTTTTGCTTGCATTCTTGAAGGATATGGCCGGGCTGGCCACAGTATAGGCAAAGCTTGTTCTGGAAACGTCGGTCTCTTTCTTGTTTGGTAAGCTTTCCTCGGGGTGTCTCGGGGCGGGATGAAGAAGCGTTGACATTAATGCTATCGTCTTCGGTCAGGACGGCTTGTCCAAAAGCAGGTCTTCCTGCTGTGTTGCGCGAAGGGGAATTCCTTGGGATGGAATCGGTGTATAACTTCCATACGCGGTTGAACTCTCTGGCTTTGTCTACCAGACCTTCGAGTGTCGTTGGGAGAGGGGATAAGCCCAGGAGTTTCATGTGTAGGGCCATCGGGATTGCCTTTCTAAAAGCATGCATCTGGGTTTGTTCATTTGCGCCACTCCTTGTGGCATGCATGGACCATTCTTGGTACCATTCGTTGAAGGGTCGGGCACCCATCTTTAGGGTGTACATTTGATTCGTGGCCTCCAAGGCCATGTGTGCCGGGATAAAATGTTTGTCAAAGTCGGATTTGAAGCCCACGTTCCAAAGGAGACAGCTGCACCCGCAGCTGGGTTCAAGGCCTTGTGTTGCCTCTCCTGGGCCCATTCGCCCGCAGAAGTACCCGTCTTGAAGTAAGATTTTCTTTTTGTCGGTATCGTAAGCCGACGCATTGAGATGGAAATAGCTAGCCAAGTTATTCCAGAATGCTTCCGCTTTGCTGGGCTTTCCATCAAAGGGTTCAGGTGCTGCACCAAGGATCTTTGCCGGATTT
The DNA here is from genome assembly GCA_021525015.1 of Lactarius pseudohatsudake. Classification (NCBI taxonomy): domain Eukaryota; kingdom Fungi; phylum Basidiomycota; class Agaricomycetes; order Russulales; family Russulaceae; genus Lactarius; species Lactarius pseudohatsudake. Next base: position 50,467 of record JAKELH010000351.1, read on the forward strand.
GCAGCCATGGGATTTATCACTGGAGGGATTGCAGGAGGCAAAGGGGGTCTGGGGGGTCTCGGAGGGGAAAGCGAAGGAAGTCTTGGAAGACGGGGTGCTTGGGGCGAAGTTGATCGGGATCGTGGGGGAACTGTTGCTCTGTGCGTTAGAGGCGGGGACGGTAGTCTCAGAGGGGAGATACTCGGAGGGGAATTTATTGAAGTAGTTGCTATTTGCTGAAGTTGACTAGGACCGGGTGCACTTGGAAGTGGACCGGGGGATACATGAGGGGAAGATGGTTGGGATGTTACTCGGGATACGAGACCAGTAAGTCTTTTAGTGGTGTCGTCTAGGATTCGTGAAACTTCTTCTTGTTCACTATCGGAATCTGGGGTGTTTGCTGGACTGGGGGGAGTTACCGATGCTTCGCTTTCTGACTGCTCTTCAGAATCTGAAAACCAAACTATTCGGTTGTTTCCATAAACCCAATGTCGCTGGGTAAAGGACCAGGAGACTTGTTTTTTCTTGAAATTTCCGAAGAGGGTAATCCAATCGAGTTTTCAAACTTTTCAGATGTTCAGGAAGACTTCTTCCAAGTCTTTGACTGTGAGGTGCTTCTGGGTAACAATGTGTACCCATGGGAATCGGCAAGTAGGGTTGGTGACTGGTTGAGTGTTGAATGTGGCGTAAAAGAGTTTATTGATGAGGGAAAAGTAAGTGTTGTGGAGATATACAGGGAGGTTGCTTTGTTCGTCAGGGGTGAGGTCTTTTCTCTCACTCATCTACTGGGGGTTGCGGTATAACAGGGAGACGCGCCAGTTTTCTTCCCTCCACAGGTAGAAGATTTGATATGCGGGGCGGAGGATCGCTCGATCGGGTTGATTCGGTCTTTGCTGACGACGAATCCAATGGTATTCCTCGTAAATACCAAAATGGGTCAGGGTAGTTTTACTTCTCCACAAGAAGTTCTGGAAGTTCAACGGGCTTGAGGTGATGTCCTGTGCTCGGGTAAGGGGTGACGATAAGAGGAGGGTCTCTTGGGGGTACTGATCATATTGGAGACAACAGTGATGCTTGAAGATGTCAAGCTCTCGGGGAGTCCTTGTAGGTAGTTGTTTGGAAACAAAGATGGCTTCAGGAACTTGAAGATGACAATGAAGGTCTCGGGGTTGGGTTTCTAGGAAGTGAGCCTTGTCACTACTCGTCGAATGTTGCCTTGCAACTGGATTACTCGGGAGAGTCGGATTGCTTGGTCCGGCTTGGTAGACGCTAGGGTAGACCGGTTTGCTTGGTCTGGCTTGGTTGATTCTTGGGATGTCTGGGTTAGGAACTACTGGAATAGTTTCGCGAGGGGGGTGTTGGGATCCTGTAGGTCTTCTCGGGATTCGTGGGATCACAGGGGAGTTGTTGTGGGAAGAAATGTGGGAATTTCTTGACTGAAAACGTCGGTGGGGTGGTCTTTGGGTTGTGTGAGATGAAGCCAGGGTAATAGCCCAATTTGTAATTGGTTCCAGATTGCCTGAATTTACACTTGTAAAATGTCTGAGTTTTCTTGACTTTTTGCGACTTAGCACTTTTTCTCAAAAGTACCTTGCGACAAAACAGATTCAAAAGTTTGTTACGTTTTCTCTAGAAACAGGTCTGCAACTCTACTCTGTCTAGGGTTCATCTCCCTATAAGGTAGGTAGTTAATTCCAGGGGACCAGAGTACTATGCCTTCGGGTGTAGGAGGGGTGTTTGGCCTATAGCCACAGATGCACACTTCTTGAGTGCACCAACAGGGAGCTGAGGGGGTAGGTTCTTCCCAACCGTCATTGCTTGACACGTTACTGGTTAGGGCTGTTTCTTCTGTATCTGGGGTACTTGCAGGGAGAGCAAGTTGGGCTAGTAGACTGAGGGGATTTGGTGTGGGTCTTCCTAAGAGGATTTCTACTAGTTCGGGGTCGTTGGGGTCCATGGGAGGGCCGTGGTAGACCCGGGGATCGAGAAGGGTTGACTCAGGGTTTGTCAGAGTGGTTTCCCAGAGAGCAGTATCCCAGGAATAGGTCAACTCTTTTCCTTCAGTGATGACTAGACGAGGTGGTCCGTCTCTTGTTATCAATCAGAGTTCACAGAAGGGCACTTGGATTTCTTCGTAGGAAAGGCGGAATCGGTCAATGTAACGGACTGGGGATCTGTGTCGGAGTTGTGCAATAATAGAGTCGCGGCAAGGTGGAATGTAAATGAACCAAAGGTAGTCGCTTTTGGTCCAGAGCAGGAGTTGATCAGCTGTAATATTGTTTAAGTGCCAGTAGAGAAGTTGTTCATTACAGGCTTCGACAACAAGTGAGAGGTTGTCAACGTCAACAAGCTCGTTGTAGGTCTCTTCTGCTATGGTCTCGCCAAAGTCGAAGATGGCAACAAGGTTCTTTAGTACTCGAGGGGGGTCTGTCCAACAGTCAATGCAAGAGCTCTCAGAGAGGTTGTAATAGGAGGAAGGGGGGTAGTATCAAGCAACTTGTCGATGTCGGTGGGAGTCAAACTGGGCACGAGCTCGTTGCAAGTGTTGTTCTTCAGTTAGTGTGAACCCAAGGGAGGGGCGCGATGGAGGCACTTAAACCGCTCGGTTTACAGTCCTTAGTCAGGATAAAGAGAAGGGAACTTACTAGTTGCGTTGGTTCAAACCACTCGGTTTAAGTTCAAGGCAACGATTCTTTATATAAGCTCTAGTACTTACAAGGGTTGCTCGTCTGGGATAGCAGAAATAAAATCAAAGGGGTCAGCGGGAACGCGAGGGAGGAGACAATGAGCAAGAAGAGAAGGTTGGGAACAGACAATGTCTTCAAAAAAGTAGCCCTGATAGTGGGCGGTAATCTGTCCTCGAAAAGTAAAGCGTGAATGTCCGTAAGTGGTAACGACTCGTCCGTCTAGGAAGTCGTAAATTTTGAGTGTTACCAATGTATCAATGTAACCCGCTCTGATCAGGTTACTGAGGGGGGCGAATGCGGCACACAATCTGTCCCTGAAATCGTACCGGATACTTCCCAAGGGTAGGTCTGGGCAGGGGAAGTCGAAGATTGCTTTTGAGCAGATATAGAGGGGGGGGAAGTCCGGGTGAACGGAGGGGTTGATGGAGCGAGGGTAGATTCTATAGATGTGGGGGGGTGTGATACGAAAGGGGGAAACAGAGGGGAATACATGGGAGTTGTTGACAAGGGTAGGGACAAGGGGGATACGATTTAAGTAGTCTCGGACACTCTCCGAGGTGGGCCACCCAGATTCTCCTTCCGCTGTGTAGATAGCGGTGTAGGGATGGGGGTGATCCTCCAGACTGTTTAGGCACAAAGGGGGGCGAAAGAGGGGGACAGCAGGAGCAAGGTTCTCTTGCTCAACGTGGGGGAAAGGGGGAGCTTGCTCGGCTACTTGTTCGTAGTCAATGGGGGAGTTGGGAGTTGGGACACGAGGGGGAGTGGAGGCGCGAGAGGGGACACGAGGGGGGGCGCTGACAGCACGCGATACAGGGGCAGGCTCGGAAGGGGGGTTGGGATAGACAAGTTCAGGAGTGGGGGAACGTGTGGTGGAGCGGACAGCTACCTGTGTCCGGATATCGAACTCGAGACTGAACTCTTCTTCTTCCTCCTTTATAGGAGTGGTGGGTCGGGTGATGGGCAATGGGAGCCCAGACAGGGGGGTACCGTGGATGTCGGTAATTACGTACTTGTATTGAGTACCGGAGGTGGAGGCAACTGGTTCTTCTCCACCAAAGTCAACGGGAGTAAGGGGGGATGGAAAGCGAAGGGGGGGAGGAGACTGGCGGAAAACAGAAGTGATTGGAGGGCGGAGATGAGGGAGAACTTAAGGGGTAGGGGGCTGGTTGTCCTCTTGATAATAAGAGGCGGAATCTCCGTCCCACTGTCCGAACTGAGAGAAGTCGTAGTCAGACACTTAGGAACACCCAGGGTCAGGTCTAATTGTGTTAGACTGTCCAAGTGTGATGACTCACTGTCACTCAACAGGGAGGCACAATGGGGTTCGGAAGACTGGGGGTGGTGGAGAACTCAAGGGGAGGGACGAAGGAGGCTGACTGGCTCAACGGGACTAAACTTGCAGACTTGCAAGGGGTAGTGGCGCTAAGTGCAAGATCGTGTCTTGCAGCTGAAGGGGCACTGTGCACGAAGAGGAGGAAGAGGCAGACAGGAGAGGATGTCACAAGTGGACAGTCTGAGGGACTGTCCGATGTATTGCACTAGCTTATATACCCAGAGGGATGGTCTGTGCGTAAGTTTAGGGCAGTGGTATTACAGAGTGGCTGGTCCCACGCACTGTCAAACACATCCAAGCGTTTTTGGGCTTCTGTAACTTCTACCGACAGTTCATCAAGGACTATTCCACCGTCACCCGACCACTCTTTGACCTCACCAAGAAAGATGTGCTCTTTTCTTGGGATACTGCGGCGGAAAGCGCTTTCCGCACCCTGGTCACAGCCTTCACACAGGCCCCTGTCTTAGCCCTTCCTGACCATTCCAAGCCATTCTGACTCATCACTGATGCCAGTGACTTCGCGACTGGGGCTATTCTGGAGCAACCCAATGCCTTGGAACGTTGGCATCCCGTTGCCTTTCTGTCGAAATCTCTCCTCCCTGCCGAACGGAACTACAAGATTTGCGGCAAGGAACTCCTTGCAATCATCCATGCTTTCCACGCATTCCGACACTACCTCAAAGGACGTAGTGATACCACAGAAGTGTGGTCTGACCACGGCAACCTGGCTTACTTTATGAAGAAGCAAAAACTCTCCCGCCGACAGGCCCGATGGGCGCTGTTTCTGTCCCAGTTCCAGTTCATCATCATCCACAAACCGGGCAGTCAGAACAAGTCTGATGCTCTGTTCAGGCGTCCAGATCATAAAAAGGGGATAGCGGATGAAGATGAAAAGCGAGTGCTCCTGGATATGAAATATTTTCAAGTCAACACTGTACAAAGAGCAGCAATCACGGTGTTAGGAGACACCACCCTGCAACAACGAATCCGAAACACACAGACATATGACAGAGAAGTCAGTATGGCATTGGAAACCCTCTTGAAGAGTGGCCCCCGTTCACTCACCAAAGGATTGGAAGAGTGGAATCTAGAAGACGGAGTCATCTTATTCCGAGGACAAGTCTATGTTCCCAAGAACGATGATCTACGAAGAGATATCATTAAGCAATACCACGACCACATCGCTATAGGACATCCAGGAAGATGGAAAACCTATGAGCTGGTGTCCCGAGACTTCTGGTGGCCTGGAATGTCCACCTTCGTCAAAAGCTACGTTGACGGATGCGCTATCTGTCAATAAACAAAGATCAAACCCCGAACCCAAGTACCCCTGCAACCCAACTCGATTCCTACAGAGGTGTGGGAAATCATCACCATGGACTTCATCACCAACCTCCCCATGTCCCTCGGTTACGACACTCTATTTGTGGTCGTAGATTGCCTCAGTAAAGCAACAGTCATCGCTCCCTGCAACAAGACCATCACAGCTGATGAAACCGCCAAGTTATACATGGAAAATGTCTGGCGAAGAACCAGACTACCCCAACAAGTGATTTCGGACAGAGGACCTCAATTCGCATCTAAAGTAATGCAAGAAGTTTGGAGCAAACTTGGAGTCAAGTCCACCATGTCTACCGCATTCCATCCACAAACAGATGGAGAAACTGAGCAAGTCAATCAAGAGCTCGAGCAATACCTTCGCATTTTCTGCAACTTCCAAGCAGATAATTGGGCAGAGTTGATCCCATTCATGGAGTTCGCACACAATGTTCGACAACATAGTGCCACCAAGAAATCACCCTTCGAAGTGTGGTATGGGTACAAACCTGAGTTCATTCCCCCCATCCACTTCATGACCAACATCCCTGCAGCCGAAGACCGGCTGAAAACCCTGAACCAAATCCGATCCGAGGTCACCGCAGCACTAAAAGTAGTGGCGGAAATTATGCGAAATTCCAAGTCACAAGTCCCATCCCAAGAATTCAAGTCTGGAGACTTAGTCTGGTTGGAAGGAACCAACATCCACACCACACATCCCAAACCCAAGCTTGCCCCAAGACACCATGGTCCATTCAAAGTCTTAACCACCTGGGGAGTTAACTGTAAACTCCAGCTCCCAAAGACATGGCGCATCCATCCAGTCTTTCACAATTCCCTGATCTCTCCATATCAGGAGAATGATACCCATGGACCGAACTTCACCCAACCACCTCCCGAGATCGTCCAAGGAGAGGACGAACACTACAAAGTCAAAGCGGTCTTGCAATCCAAAGTATCACCCAACAAGAAAGGGATACTTTATCTGATCAAGTGGAAGGGATACCCCGATTCCAAGAATTCCTGGCTCCCCTCATCCCAAATGACACACTCCCGAGACCTGGTCCAGAAGTTCCACAAGGACCACCCCCGCACCCCTTATCCAAAGTCAACCAGTGCTGTTGGTGCAGCACGGTGTTAAAAAGGGGATACTGTCACGAACCTATAAACTTGGTCGTGACTCAGGCGTCTAAGACCGGTCCATGCTGGCCCAGTCTTATGTAATCACCTTCCTAAAGGGGAAATCCGAAGTCGGAGTTTGAATTCTGTACTCCGACGATCACATGACTGGTCACGTGATCTCCCATCATTTATCAAGTCACCTGACAACTGAGAGTCGTACCATTCCTTGGATTTATCTGATTGGACTGCGGAGCAGTCACGTCATATGGCGTCATTGACTGCAGAGCAGTTGTACGACATTATCTCTGTTTTCTCATTTGACACTATTCTTAGATGTCTCTGGAATGTTCCATTCTGCAGTATTCTGCAGCACCCGTGGGCGGCCCTAAGCCTGCCCTAAACTTACGCACAGACCATCCCTCTGGGTATATAAGCTAGCACAATATATCGGACAGTCCCTCAGACTGTCCACTTGTGACATCCTCTCCTGCCTGCCTCTTCCTCCTCTTCGCGCACAGTGCCCCTTCAGCTGCAAGACACGATCTTGCACTTAGCGCCACTACCCCTTGCAAGTCTGCAAGTTCAGTCCCATCGAGCCAGTCAGCCTCCTTCGTCCCCCCTTGAGTTCTCTACCACCCCCGGTCTTCCAAACCCCGTTGTGCCTCCCTGTCGAGTGACAGTGAGTCATCACAGCGCCCACATCTCCTACCTCCACACCTGTTTTGCCACCTGCCATGTCTCCATCTCCAGAGCCCTGGCCACCTCTCAGCCAGCCTGACGACCCCGGTCAATCCACGCACACAGCTCCTCGCAGATATGGCGCGGGCATTCCAGATGGGCATGGGGCTCAACGATACTCCCGGATCTGGATCTGGATCTGGTGATGCGGCGCAGGCAACTCCAGCAATAGAGGTTAGTCTTGGTGACGGACAGCAGCGCTAGCAGCAGGCCCAGCAACAGGGACGACCCCCACCGGCTGAAGACAGCTTTGAGCGGTTCTTGATGGACCTGCAGGTCAACCTGAGGCGAACTTTGGAACACGGCAGCCCAAGGCTGGGCCAGAGGCTGAACAGGCACCAGATCGTGGACAGGACATGGAGCCTACTGCAGTAAATCCACTGCCGCTGGTGTATCCTCAGGAATCCCCGTTATCGGGGGCCAATCTTGCATCCATGAACACTGATATTGACGGGCTTCTGGGGCTCCCAACAGACGACAATGACCTCTCCGACAGCAAGTTGGATGCCGACGACGAGGATGACCATGAACCTGAAGTGGAAACCACTGGACCGGCCTCCTTCACACCCTGAAACAATCGATGGACAATTGGCATACATAAGCTTTCATGAATGATGGCCCCTTGGGGCTGTTGTGAATTGCTAGTTCTAAAAAAGATATCATAGTGGTTGGGTAATGAGACAAACTTTGAAAGCCCCTATTGATTTTTAAAAATAATTTTTTCACATTTTTTGTGCCTTTTCAGGCACTCAACAGCCTGACAACAGGTCACAAGCTACAGGTTCAGTAAGGCGCTTCCAGGAGGTCTCTTTCCCGGATGGGACCTTTCCAACAAGACCTGTATGTCAAGGATTTGCTCAAGGATTTACCACTCCCGTTGCTGCCACTGACTGTATGGGAGCCACACAACCTTCCACTAATCAACCAAAAAGCAACACTAGAAACCATAAGTGGAGCTCAGCTGAAGATATACCATCAGAATTACTGCCCTCAGCCAAGCCCTCAGCGAGCAGGCATTAATGGAAGGTTAGATACCACTGTGCACAGGCGGGAGGTCCTCATAGATATTGGTTGTTCCTTTGTGTGAATAGAAACAGATAAGCAAGCTACAATACAACTAAGCAGCCTACTCGAGCGGCACACTCTTTACCACAACTACAATCAGTCCTAATAAAAGAGTTTTGTACTTCTCAGTGATGCAGAGTTTCGACCAAGGTTTCGACACATACCCCCAGTTGGTAATGGGTAGTTCCCCTGCCCTATCACGCGCAGAACCGCATTGATCCATCCACTATGTGTAGTAACGGATATGTCTACAAAAATGTGCCGATGTGTGACCACCTGCGACAAACGAAGAGACGGATGTGAACGTACAGGTATTATCGTGGCCATTCTCGAATACTCGATCCAAGAACAATTTGGCCCGTCTCTCTGCACTTTCCTTGGTTTCGCGCTCCGGGGACCACAAGACGTCCTCCTCTTCAAATCCTTCCTCAAAGGCGAAGCCAGGGAAGTCTGAATGAATTTCTGACCGTGTCCTACGCTTGTCGCATGTGTGTTCACCAATCTCCTCCCTACAGTTCTGAACGAGAAGTTGATTCGGATGTGTCAGTAAATTACGCAGAACGTGGGACAGTTTGATTTCCAATACCTCCACAATAAGAGGCTTCATGTGTGCCGGAAGCACGTCAACGAATGTAAGCTCGAAAGTACGAATAGCTCTCGTCAGGGGACTGCAATAAGATTCCTGAGGGATCGGAACACCTCGGAGTATCTCACGTTCCCAAGCGGCATGGGCGCTCCGGGCTTGCTCTTCACCAATCGCAGTCAGGCGGGGATCGGCTGCGTGAAGCGGAAGGTTAGACAACATTACAGTATTGTGTGAGAACCGGAGAAAGTTGAACAACGCACGTCCCCATGTAAGTTCACCGTCCCCGTCTAGTAGGGCCCATTTCCTTTATCCCTTGCTTTGAGTATCCTGAGGTGACATCACAACGAATATTACACACTCATCCCATGCCTGTTCGAGTCAACACTGCTCAGGGATGCAGCATACACAGATAAAGCCGCTTACTTTATGACCATATTTGAACTCTGCAACGTTGTCTACGGTAGACCTGTGGGTGTACCGCAAATATGACGCAAGTAAAGTTTACCTACGATTGCCTTCACCGTGCCTTCCGAGGAAAAGAACCTTGTACGAAATGGATTCCGAACAAGCAGATTTCAAACCCTCGATCTCTCCCACAAAGTGCGGCCATGATCTCGATAAAAGACCAAAAAAATCTGGAGTCTACCCATAGGGTTGTGTCGCATACTGGCAATCACGACCGCGCTTACTGGATCAATGACTATGGACGCAGTCGGTGGTGTATCTTGGACAAAAAAACCTGAAATAACCTAGGAATGGACAAGCGTAATAAGTAAAACGGATCGAGGCTGCAAAGGGAATGATGGTATCACCTCGTAAGACCTTCCAGGCATATTGGTGTGTTTGTTGATGAAGGAACTGAGGTGTGTCAGGACCGGACCGAACACCCTTTGCGCAGCCTATATAAGACCCCGGGCTGTGCGTGCACTGCAATCAGTACGCTGATATGAACCTGCGCGACCACAGTAAACCACGAGACTATATCCCAATCTCGGACCATGCCCTGTGAGCTGTCGTTGACTGCGATATCCCTTGCGCGATATCCCTTGCAGTGCCAGCGTGATTGATTGATTTACATATGTGTTTCTTAGAATTGGCAATCTAAGAACCGCTGCCCTAGTAGGTTTCTCCCCACAGTTGTGGGATTAAACCTAATCCTCCGGACCTAGGTCAGCATCGACGGATCCAGTAGGAATTGACTCACGCGGCCTTCTCAGCTCGATTGACCCCTATTCGCAGTTGAGAGCTACTGTGTGCCTAACTTTGATTCTCCCTCGGTTTTTGCGCGGATTCTCGATAAGGATAAGGTAGGCGGCTTACTGTAACGTATCGTCATGATATAATATTAACCACTGACCATTACTTAGGGTGGCCACTTTTCAATCTCACCGAAGGGGACCTTTACCACCAAGCAGAATTATCTTCCCAGTTCAAATGTTGTATCCTCCGTGCCACTTGCATAGTCACGTATCGTATTGATGTGTCGTCCGTATTTATCCAGGTTGTGCAAACCAAGTGCTTCCATTCTACCGTTCGTCACGTAGCAGCTTTAACCTTCACCCCGACTAAAGGTTCCTCAATGAAGAGGGTGTCATCGGTGTCACCGGTAGGTGTTGTGAACGTACGCGAGGTAGGACAAGCTGAGAAGACCGGGAACTCTCTAGATTTCCTTCCACGTAACCCGGCCGCTGCCGCGCACAAACCTCTCTTGCACTGGTTGATTCGTCGCATAGAGGTCCGTATTCACCATTTGGACCACGTAATATCGTTGCTTTCATGTCTTTATAGGTGGTGCGTGGGTACCAGTCACTGCGCGTCGAATGTGCGCCTGCCTTCAACTATGCGCTCGCTCAGCACCATACCTCACTCGTTTCTGACGATTCGATTCCTGCCGTTGGCGGGGACGCCCAGAAGAAGGCCCTCTTCGAATCAGATGATCTTAGTCTTGATCTTCGATTCATTGCAGAATCCGTTATCGACGGCGTCCCATCGCCTTCTGTCGAATTTCAAACCCTCGACCTGAGGTCCCGTGGCCATAAAGGCCTTAGCGTCAGTGCTGATTTGGACTTGGTGGAAGGCCAGGTCGTTACTTTTGTGTTGCGCACTCTGCCAAAGGAGACCGATGAGCAGAACACTTCCAACCCAACTAGTGACAAGACCCAAGGATCGGGAGTCTCGCTTGGTCGTGAGTTCTGTCGCCGTCAAACCAAACGTTGAGCTACTAAGTATGGAATATCAGAACACCTTAGCGGCGTTGACCATGTCCGCAACAGAAAAGACCCGTTCCTTACCCCGGTATGTTGTTTACCGTGTGTGCGCGCTGCTTGAGTATCGCTAATGCTTACGAAGGGCCTTCTTCACGACCTGTTACGAGGTACTAATGATTACTGGAATGCCTGGATTCGCAGGTCTACCTATGATGGCTCTTGGAAAGAGGCTGTTCACCGCAGCGCGCTCGCGCTGAAGCTTCTCATTTACGAGCCAACAGGTTCGGTTATGATACCTGATATTGATTGCGATCCTATAACTCGTGTGCAGGTGCTGTGGTTGCTAGTCCAACTTTCAGTCTACCCGAATTCATTGGTGGGACGAGAAACTGGTGCATCCTACTATTTCCTGCCTTGCTTCGACACTTTAACCGGGTTTGATATAGGGATTACAGAGCGTCGTGGATTCGCGACGCCTCCTTCACGCTCTATGCATTGATTCGTCTCGGATTCACGCACGAGGCAGATTGTAAGCGCAGTGTCTGATTTTGATGACTTGGGCCTAGACATTCTTCCTCCCGCAGCATACATGGAATTTATATACAATAGATTGAAAGACAAAAACCCTGACGGCTCGCTACAGATAATGTATACCATCCACGGTCAGCCAATTCTGTAACCCCATCGAATTGCTACTAACTATCCTTCTCGTTCCAGGGGAGAAGATCTTCCCGGAGAAGGAACTCACACACTTGGACGGGCATAAGGGCTCAAAGCCCGTTAGGATTGGGAACGGTGCTATCGACCATATCCAGCTTGTGAGAACAAACCATAATCCTTTTTGGTCAGATTGATTTTGCAAATCTTCAGGACATCTATGGCGAATTGTGCGACGAGAGACCATTCCCTTCTGTGGATAAACTAATCAACCTCTCTCTAGGTTGGATTGTGTCTATCTCGCCCAAAAGGTGAGTATCTACATTACTACGCCTCTACTTCGATTCTCAACCTCTGAAGTTCGGTAAACCACTGGCAAGTCAATGCTCGATGCATTTGAGATTCAACTAACAGGCCAACCTTCTAGTCGTATGATATATGGTATCGGTCGTCCCTGCGCGTCGCCTAGTTGTTACTCACACACATTTGAATTTGGCGTTCTAGGGTCGCGGTTCGAGACCTGTACGTATTCTTTGAACAGTCGCTGGGAGACATCCTGAAATGATGATGCCGTCAAACAGAGTGGACTGTATGTTTTCTATGGTCGCGTATACAACTGTTATTAATTGATGTTCTCGACAGTCGTTGTTGCCCACTGCCACGAACCCGATTTGTGCGTGCTACACGTTCGACATTCTCTTCCCTAGTCGTGGTTCTAATAACTACCCATTCTGACCGGGTGCCTAGATCCATTTGGTCAGTGCGCGAGAGAAAAGATGTTGGCGATGCCCTTACTAGTGACGTTCATGGCAGGGAGGTACGGAACAAGAAGAGACATTTCACAGTGAGTGGAGTACCTTTGCTTCGGCCTGCCCTCGCTGAACGTCCCTGCTTTACAGTATTCCAAGGTACGCATGCTACATCCAGATCGAACATAGTCAATGCTGAAAGCGGCCAGATTATGATGTGGTACGTACCACACCTTGCAGCAGCGAGCACACTGTTTTACTAGCACTGGGTAAGGGTGGCAATTGACCGAGGTACGTGTGTAGTCGTCGACTTGACCGACGTTTTCTCACTCCTTATCAGGCCTCCGCCTTGCCGACAAGCGCTCGCTCCCCTGCCCCCGGCGCACTCAGTGGCTAGAGGCTCGCGACAACTTATACGAGCAGATAATGCAGAAAGCATGGAACCCGGAGAAGAAGTTCTTTGCACAAAGCTCTGACGAAATCAACATCCTTGATTCCGCTGTGCTCATAATGCCTCTCGTGTTTTTCTCCACGGCGGTAAGTCAACTCTCGTGGACATACTCAACATACTCATAGGCTCGACCTGCCGACTCGAAAGTCTGATCCGCGCTTCCGGAGCACGCTGGATGCTATCCTGAAAAGTCCTGAGCGCGGTGGTCTCACGGCAAACGTAAGCCGAGTATTGTGTACAGCGCCTACTCTCAGCGCCTTCCGTGTAGAATCTTGTCTACCGCTACAACACATCCGAGTCTGATGACGGCGTCGGTGGAGAGGAAGGCACTTTCTGCCTGTGCACTCTATGGTCAGCGGGCTCCAGCTTAATGAGGCGTAGACGATGACCATGCTCCACGCACAGGTGCATCGAAGCCTTGACTCGCGCGGGGGAATTCGACAAGGCCGCTCTACAGCAGGCAATCAGAATGTTTGACGTATGTCAAATGAGGCCAGGATGACGGATCCGAGACTCATTCACGACAGGACTTTTTGCAATATACCAACCACGTTGGATTGTGTACTGAGGAAATCTCTCCGGCAGGCGAAGGGTGAGTGCATCTCTCGTAAGGTCGGTGTCGGCGCTGTGACCTCCACTCGTAGACTGGGCAACGCTGTGCAAGGCTTCACGTACGTATAGCGTCCATAATCTTTGCTTGATGAAAGACTGAAGGACTTCGTCTAGACACGTCACGCTTATCTCGGCCGCATTCAATCTCTCTAGGACTATGAAAAAGGGAAGATTCTGAGTAGCGAAGTGGGGTGAAACGAAATGGAGTTCTTGACATGTTTCTTGTGCGAATGGGGTAGCGACTGAGGCCGTCCTGCAGATTTTACGAGTGATGTACATGTACGAGTGATGCGATCAACAAGATCCAGTGAAGGAGGCCATAATGTGCATCTGAAGTGTCTAGAGTAACCGGAGATGTCCTGTCACCTGGTTTACCAATTCTACGGGCGCTGGGGTACGAATCGAAAGTGAGTGAGAGTATTTCATCACTCGTAGCTGGGTACACACCAGGTCCAATGCCGAGAACGGTCCTGGAGCCGGCCTCGACTTGTGTCCTTCCCCTAACACAGACGCTACGTGAGATATTCGCGGGCAAAGATGCGCCCCCGCTTACGCATCCTGGATTGAACGCGCGCAAAGATTTAAGCTTTTCGCGATCGCTTCTAGTTCAAGGATCTCTTCCTCCGAAGATGCTTTCAGGGCAATCTTGGCCTGTCTGTACGATGCCGAAAGTGAAAACGATGGAAAACGCAGGCAGGAAGAGAGAGTCAAGTTACCCCGTTACTTCCCAATGGCGCACTAGCTTGCGTTAAAATAGTCTTAGCGACCGGTTGACCTCACCGCAGAGTGTGGTACCAAGCTCACTTTGGGATTCTTTTTCACCAGCGCCTTGTAACAGGCCAGCGTCGCGTGTCTGTTTCGTGCCAAGGAGGCGAGATATTTCCGACGTCAGGATGCAACGCGAGTGCCACAGAGACGAAGGGACGTACCCGCACTGAGCGGCAATCTTGCCGGGCGACATCTTGAGGTCCGTTCTCACCACAAGTACCTTGATTGTTACATGGGGGGCAACTGGCGTCGGCAAATGGTGAACGCGTAGAAAGACTGAAAAATGCGCACGAGTTTACAGGGCTGAAGGAACCCGGGCGACACCGTGGATAGATCTCCGTCGGCAGCGGAGTCTTCGTCGTCACTAGAGTCATGCCCGTCTCGTTGTTTTGGGTTTGGGGCTGGTGGTGGTGGTGGTGGCAAGGGTGGTGGCTCAACCTGACCACGACTCTTTCTTTCGCACTGTGCTGACCCATACAGGAAGCCAACGGTGGCAGAAGCAACTGAGATTGTTACTGCGAGAGCATCTATGTCCAAACAAATGTTCACTGAGGAATCCGCAACCGCAAAGATTGATATACCAACAGAGTGACTGCTTTTCCATGACTGAGTGGAGGGAAATGGACGGGTGCAGTGAGCTTACGTACACACAAGCTTTTTCTCAGTCTCTCTACAGAGTACTTACAGACTACAGCTGCTGTGGTTTCGAAAATCAATAGCGTTACACACGCATCTCCCTCTCTAGAACGGCTAACAATGTCCGATGCAGAAACTACGCCTACGACATCACCGCACGATGTCGTTGTCGGCCAAAAGCCTTTCTCAGAGCTAGATCTATCAGGACCCACTCTGCAAGGTCTTGAAGAGATGGGCTTCAAAACAATGACACCAGTTCAGGAAAAGTCGATACCTCCCCTGCTAGCGGGAAAAGACGTGCTCGGTGCGGCGCGTACGGGGTCGGGAAAAACGTTGGCGTTCTTAATCCCCGCAATTGAGCTGTTGCATAGGATGAAGTTCAAGCCTCGGAACGGTAACTCGTTCCTCTCCTTTATTTCTCGGGCACTAATGGCGTCCTACCTTTCAGGGACAGGGATCGTCATCATCTCACCCACAAGAGAACTCGCTCTACAGATATTTGGAGTAGCAAAAGACTTGATGACACACCATTCACAAACTTTTGGAATCGTAATGGGGGGTGCGAACCGAAGAGCGGAAGTCGATAAGCTAGTGAAAGGTGTCAACCTGCTAGTGGCAACACCAGGGCGGTTATTAGACCACTTGGAGGTACGCAGACTAGGTTCCGATAGTGTCTTCGTGGACTGAATGTGCCTGTTAGAATACTAAGGGATTCGTCTTTCGGAATTTGCGGGCTCTCGTCATTGACGAGGCAGATCGCATATTGGAGATTGGATTTGAAGAGGAAATGAAACGAATCATCTCCATCCTGCCAAACGGTGTGTCCCTTAGTACCGTCGTACCCGCAAACAACCCTGAAGGGGATCTAGAAAACCGCCAATCCATGCTTTTTTCCGCGACGCAAACGACCAAGGTACAGGATTTGGTCCGAATATCGTTACGGCCGGGTCCCATCCTCATAGACGTGGATGGGGCCGAACAGACGAGCACGGTGACGACATTATCCCAGGGTTACGTTGTCTGCCCGTCAGACAGGCGTTTCCTTCTCCTATTCACATTCCTAAAAAAGAACCTCAAAAAGAAGATCGTCGTGTTTTTCTCCAGCTGCAACTCGGTCAAGTACCACGGCGAGCTGCTGAATTATATTGATATCCCCGTCCTTGACCTTCATGTGTGTGTGCGCGCGCTCGAGACTATCTAAACATTCTAACCCCGATTCTTGTAGGGGAAACAAAAACAACAGAAGCGCACGAACACGTTTTTCGAGTTTTGCAACGCAGAATCCGGCATCCTGCTTTGTACCGATGTGGCTGCACGGGGCCTAGACATCCCCCGCGTTGATTGGATTGTGCAATTTGACCCTCCAGATGACCCGCGCGACTATATACATCGCGTAGGGAGAACAGCCCGCGCTGGGAAAGCGGGGAAGAGCTTACTTTTCTTGTTGGAAAGCGAGCTCGGTTTCTTAAGATTTCTAAAAGAAGCCAAGGTGCCGCTTAACGAGTTCACATTCCCGGGAGATCGGATAGCGAATGTCCAGTCTCAGGTAAGATATTCTTTACAACTTTATCAAGGCAACAAACGCTGAGACCGCCATAGTTGGAGAAACTACTGCAAAAGAATTACTTCTTGCACCAATCTGCCAAGGACGGCTACCGTGCCTATCTTCAATCATATGCGTCTTACTCTCTAAAGAAGATATTCGACGTGAACAAACTCGATCTCGCCAAGGTTGGGAAAGCGTTCGGGTTTGCTGTTCCTCCACGAGTGAACATAAGCATAGGAGGAGGGAAGAGCGGCAAACGAAAAAGGGAAGAGGAGAGTGAGGACGAAGAGGATGGTGAACCGGAGCGGAAAGGACCAGCACGTGGGGGAAATGGGAACAAGGAACGAGAACGCCGAATTGAGAGACTGGGGAAGCGAAAGGTCGAGAAGGAAGTTTTCCGGAATCGAAAGAAGTCGAATTGGGCCCGATGACATTAATGCTTATGTAATTGAACACGCCATGCCATTACCATACGCCAAACGAACAACCAACCTTCTCTTGTCATCTCACCCGAATTACCACCTTCTCCTCTCCCAACAATCTTCTTCACTCTGCTAATTCGGTCTTGTTCATGGCTACCACGCAGGTTTGTTTTTTTGGTCCCTTCTCCCTTCATCTCCTAATTACAGCGCGCTCATTGTCTCCTTTTTTTTTCT
Source organism: Lactarius pseudohatsudake (assembly GCA_021525015.1). NCBI lineage: Eukaryota > Fungi > Basidiomycota > Agaricomycetes > Russulales > Russulaceae > Lactarius > Lactarius pseudohatsudake. The sequence goes on from JAKELH010000351.1 coordinate 67,576, forward strand.
GGGTGACAGCACTACGTCTGGGCTGGAGGACACATCATCCTCTTGATTTCTGCCTTGAGGTACATCCTGGCTTGGGCTGCTTTTAAGGCACCCTCGTCCTGGTGGTATAAGGGTTCGGCTCTTAGCTCTACTCTCGTGCGTGGGCTCCCCTGATCGTGACGTGTCTAGCGAGCTACGCTGGGGCACTTGTCAGTTATTCAATCGTCTGCCAGTAAGTAGCCCTCTTCTCGGATGATCAATGGCCTAGATAGTAACCCCTACGAATAGAAAATCGCTCGGTGTAAGTAGCTCAGCGACGGATACTTTCTTCACTGTATCTCACAGTGTGGCAGTCCCCACAGCCAAATACCGCGTGGGTCCAGCGTGCCCTCGCTGATGAAGTGAGCACAGATACCTCGCTTTGTTGTTACGTACACTGACGCCCTCTCGCAGAATGTACAATATTTCATCCTCGCCTTCTTTTGGTTCACCTCGAAGCCTATTGCTCGTAAGCTGACCCCTGACCCTCAACGAGTAATGACCATTGCTCACGTGTTCACCGCCCCAGTTTCGCTCTTTCCTTACACGATCTTCTCGCTTTTCCACGCGCTGACGTTTACTCGTACGACTCTGATGCCCCAAATTCTACAACCCGGACCACCGGCCACGGCGGGTGGTGCGCCCACCCCTCACCCCCTTTCGAAGAAGCTTCAAGTCTGGGTCAGATGTAAGCTCGGTTTTGTTGATCGACAGGATAGTCCTCTTACCGTTCTCCAGCCAACTACGACCACGCCATGAGGATAGTGGCTTACACGGAGATCTTCATCCTCGTTCGCGTCATTGTCGGCGCTATCATGCTCCGCAACTCGTTCCTTACGCCGATCATCTACGCGCATTTCGTCCGCATGCGATTCTTCCAGTCGGCGTTCACCAGGGAGGCCATCGTCTATGTCGCACTCAAGATTGACGGATATGCTAATAGGCCCGATGTGCCACCGGTTGTTAAGCAAGGTTGGGTGACGGTGCAAGGCTTGATTGGGCGGTGGACGGGCACGACTCTGAATGCGCCAGCTGCCCAGGCTCCACCCGCTGCTGGGGCCCGATAAGCTGAACACAGATGGAACGTACGCGGCGGGTAATCTAGGTTATTCCGAGTCTGCACTGAACGGTGAAGATATCGCTGCTGGTCGAGTGATCTACTTGACCGGCTTTTTTTGTTTCCCATTGCGTCTAGATTTCTGTATATATCCGCATCGTAGTACTTGTGACGTCACTCGTACTCGTTTCCTCTGGCGATATTTAATGATTTCTGTGCTGTTGCTGTAATCCATCCCGTTATCGTTCCGACTGCTCAGGTGCTTGCGAGTGTCATAAGCACGTGGGCCCAATTTGGGTAAGTCTGAGGAACCCGAACGGACGAAATTCAGAAGCACGGCCATGTCACGTATTCCAGTCCCCTCACACACTCGTACCCTCCAAGAGCCCATCTCCCTCCAACAAGAACGCGCAGTCTCGCCCGTGCCGTCGTCTCGTCATAATACTGCGTCCATGTCATCTCTCTCGGGTCACGCTAGCCCTGTAGGCGGAAAGAAGCTGTCCAAGAGGGCCCTTGGTGATGAGGTTGGTTTTTCAACGTTCAATTGTGTTCCCACCTGCAATTTTTCGTATCTATCTCCAATGATAGGCTTTGCGCAAGAGGATCGAGAATGAACTGTCTCGAAAGCGCACTGTTTCAACTGCTCAGCAGACCGGTCGCAGACGTGGAGGCAAACCCAACGTAGCCAAGGGCACTGTGGCGGCGCTTAAGCCCAGCCCTGCGCTTACTGTTCCGGACACCATCACCGTCGCGGAAGCAAGTCAACTTTGTGCAGCGAAAAGGACCGACTGCGTCCTTGTCGTTGACGATGAAGAAGGACTCAGCGGTATATTCACCGCCAAGGACCTGGCGTATCGAGTGCGCTCACAAAAGTCTCTTCCTCTTCGGTTTAGTTGCCTGACATGTCCATACAAGGTCACTGCCGAGGGCATCGACCCCCACACAACCCCAGTCAGCCAGGTGATGACTCGCAATCCCATGGTGACGCGGGACACCACCAGCGCAACCGAGGCTCTACAACTTATGGTAGAAAGGCACTTTAGGCATCTGGTATGCTTTCTTTGTGCCTGTCCCCATTCGCACGCCTCACGCCTGTTACCTTAGCCCGTCTGCAACGAAGATGGTAACGTTGTCGGCTTACTTGATATTACCAAAGTCTTCCACGAAGCCCTGGACAAGGTCGAGCGCAGTTCATCTGCGTCTGAGAAGCTCTATAGCGCACTCGCTGGCGTCCAGAGCGAGCTTGGCGCTGGGCTTGGCGCAAACCCTCAGACTGCAGCCATGCTCGCCTACGTCGAAGCGTTGCGCGAGAAAACTGCCTTGCCTGATCTTACGACCATCATGGACTCGCGTACCCAGCCTGCCGTGGTCGGCCCAAGAGCAACCGTTCGAGATGTCGCGCGCCTCATGCGTGAGCGTAGGACAACCGCAGTCTGTGTCATGGAGCCGACGAGCACCCCGAGCTCTCATCCCAGGATTGCCGGAATCTTCACCAGCAAAGACGTTGTTCTGCGCGTCATCGCCGCTGGTTTGGATGCCAGCATGTGCAGTGTCGTGCGCGTCATGACCCCGCATCCCGATACGGCACCCCCAACCATGACTATTCACGACGCTCTCAAGAAAATGCATAGTGCGTAGTTGTTCTTGTTTCTGAATCTCGCTTGTGTTTATCAAGCCATTGTTCTTCAGATGGCCATTACTTGAATTTACCCGTTGTCGAGGAGGATGGCCGACTAGTTGCCATAGTTGACGTCCTGAAATTGACCTACGCAACTCTCGAGCAAGTACGTTCTAATCTATGTTGTTTGAGGCTTCTATACCTACATGTTCCTCTCTTAGATGAACCACATGACGACCGAGGGGGGCGGTGAGAACGCCCAAGATGCGGAAGGGGGCCCTATGTGGGGTCGCTTCTTTGACTCTATTGGTGGTCACGACGAAACTGAGTCGGCGTATTCGGGTTCTCATGCGCCAGTAGACGCAAACAATTCTTCATTCAGTCTCTCGCATCTCCAACAATCCCCACACTCCGAAGTCCACCCCAATGACTCTGCTTCTGTCGCTGACGATGCGTCTGCGTTGGGTTATGGTGGACATAAAGTCGTTGGAAATATCCCCTCTATTACGGGATTGGCTATCCCTGTTGATGATGGCACCTACGTTTTCAAGTTCCGCACCCCGAGTGGAAACACCCACCGATTCCAGGCGCGGAAGGACGACATTGAAAATTTGCGGGACATTGTCTCAAGAAAACTGACCGCCGACCCATTCTTCACCGAATTCAAACCTATAAACACGGACGATCCCGTTCCAGACCCCCTCGATTTCAAGCTGGCCTATACAGATGCCGACGGAGATACGGTGCTCATGACGTCTGATACCGATGTTACGGACGCTGTGAAGATCGCGCGTGGTGGAGGGGTTGACCGTGTGGTTCTCATCGTGCAGGGTGGACGAGGCTGGGCCGACGTTGGTGTTGGAAAGAGCGAAGACAAACCAGCAGCCGCTCCCGCCGCTGCACAGAAGGAATCTAAGGAGGTCGAAAAGACCGAATCGATGCTTCCTTACGCCTTCCCATCTACCTCACCGATCCCTGGGCACGGTTCGCCGACAGAGACAGACGAGGTCTTGGGCATCCCACGGGACTTGTTACTACCAGCGAGCATCGGTGCGCTCGCGGTCGTAATCATCGGAATATTCACCATCTCCCGCTTCGCGAGGGATTAGACGCCAATTTTGCAGTCAGGCCAAAATGTGTAGATTGTGGTTCCTCCTGCTTTGATCTTTCCACGTCTCACGTTTGGTGCCCACCTTTTTTTTCTTTCGCTGTCGTGCATATTGGATACCTAGATCGCAGCATGCGTCCGCTCTTTTTAATGCCTTAGCTCGCACTCCCGATACAGTAGACGATTTTGAACGACAAAAATTGAGTTTTTAATGATGTTGCTAGCACGTGACCCATGTCGCCATTACGGGAAACGGGTTTGACCAGGCTATGCGCACCATCCGTGGCTGCCAAGAGCATGGCCAAGCTGAGCGCGATGACGCTCTCAACACACTGGTATGTAACTTCCCTCTGCTGTGTGAGAGAGGACAGGTACCTCATCGTGAATAACAGGCGTCAAGACTGTTCGCTGCAATGCTAGACGACATCGTGGTCGATGTCGCTATGCAATCGCACCAGGAAGTGGGGCGAAGCAGGAGAAAGTGTGATGTCTGTTACACACAGTGCGTATTCCCACATGGCTGCTGCTTCGCTCTTCGCTGACATTCAACTCGTAGTTGCAGACAAGGTGACGTCTCCCCTTCCCCCTTAGGCAGCCCTGAAATAACGGAACGACGCGCGTACAAATTGACGCCCTTATAGTGCACCCACCCGTTCTCGCTAACGCAGCTGTCGCTGGTGCATCGCAGAGCACGTTGCCCGGCTCTAGGCCGAGCACACCGCCCAGGGATGCGGAGACTCCAGCGGCTACTGGCACGCCCAACAGCGGCGTGAACAAGAACGGCACTGTGGTTTTGGACTGTGTCGGTTGCGGACGCCCCGTGCGTGTGCTCTGAATACTTTTTTCTCGACTAACGTGACGCACCATTCGGCGTTTTTGTGCAGACGCCCTCTAACCGCTATGCGATTCACTTGAGTAGTTGCATCAGTGACGGCGTGGGTACGCGCAGAGCGGCTGTCCGGAACGCGACGTCCAAGTCAAAGTATGTTTTTTTTTTCTTTGTTCTTGGATCTTAACTAACGCGGGTGCAGGATCGGGTCGGATGCGGGACGCTCCGCCTCGCCATACCCAGGCTCAGAGAACGGAAACGTCTCTGATCACTATGCACCGCCACCTCCCCCAGGACCGAAAAAGAAGGGGAGACCACCGAAAATAAACCTAAAGGTGCGCCGACTGCAGCCTGTCCCAGCGCATAAACAGCAACTCAAGGTGCAAACGCACATGTGTTTAAAGCTCCCGCTCAGACGGTGAGCGCTGCCAACGACGACGGGGAACCTTTATTGAACCGAAAACGGGTAGCCATTTACTTCGCTCTCGTTGCCGTATCCCTGGTAGACTCATGGTGTGAGGACGCAGCCAGGTTCCCCACTGTCCTCCCCGACAAAAAGTACGAAGAAACATAAAGTGTCAGGTACGCTCACCGGAGATGTGTCACCGCCCTTCCCTCAGTTGATGTTTTCTTTCTTTGTTTCTGCGGCCAGCTACACCTCTTGCGCGAGTAGGAAATGTGAGAAGACTCTACGCCCCTCCGTCAGTGCACTAACCACAGATAGAGTACCCCCTTGGGGCCCCCCGGGGCTAAATCACAATCCAAGATACCCTCGCGTCTGCGCGAGTCCTCCATCGCGTCCTTCCTCGAGCCCGAAGCGACAGGCGCCTCGCCCGGTTCTCGCTCTTCTTCTCCAGGCACAGCGGCCACCCCCACTTCTAGTATTTTCGGGAACGGAAGGGCGAACGGTTTCGCTGGTGGTGGTGGCGGAGAAGAAAAGAGGGTGCCCCCGCGGATCCCGAGCCCACCAAGACCACCACCGCCGGTCACTAGACGGCCTGAAACGGACTATCTCGTTGGTGAGCAAGCACTTGACAGAAAAGCGGCCGTTTTATGTGTCTGACGGTGATCTCCCAATGGGGCCAGATGTCGAAGGCGATGAGACTGGTTCCTCGACGGACACCGACAGTGAATAGCGAAGACCCAACGAGAGTTTGGCGGCTCGATTGTTATTTTCCCCGCGGGTTGTACCCTCGCAGTCAGGGTGGATGTGGATATGTCTCATGCTGTTGTCTATTGTTGCTTTGCTACGCTGTCACGTTAATCGTGTTGGACTTATATGGTGATTGTATGTATTACACTACAAGAATTCACGGTTTGCACCGGTAGTAGAACCCTGGTGGAATAATACGGAGTGGGCGAGCTACCGCCGGAACCACCACACGATGATAAAAAACCAGAAGACAAAGATGAGGAAGATTATGTACCACAACCAGCGGCACCCCTGGCGATCTGCCATGTTGTTCATGCGCCGGAACGTGCCAGCGAGTATGCCAGACGTTTCTGCGAATGCGTCGTTCTGGTTCCATTTCAGTCCCATCAGTCAGTCCGTCTGTCAGAGAAATCAAAAACGCACCATCTGGCTAAGCTGAGCGGTCGACTCGCGGACTTCGTTCCCAATGCCGATGGTAATCTGTCAAAAAGGTTAAATATGACCCAACGCCTCACGACGACGACGCACCTCTTTGAGCAATTTTACTTTTGCGCCGAGTCCCTCGATGGCCTCGTCGTTCTGGCCTTCGAGGTCGTCCGCAAAGCGTGTACCTCCGAACGGTGTGCCATCCGACGACGAAGGGTTGTGGTATCCCGGGTATGGCGATGAGCGTCCCGAGTGTGGCGGCGTTGGTGCGTAGGGAGCACTGGTGTCTAGCCCGAGAGCAGTGCGAGATACGCGGTGCCTATTCAACAAAAGAGGTTGAGTGTGGGCCGAAGGCGAAGGATGGGGGGTGGAAGTCGTTGGTTACCTTTGGGTCATCGTTCAGTCATGAGTGTGTTGCGTTGCGCAGTGTGTAACGGGCTTATTATTGCTCAACTATCCATTTCTGAACACGTGGTCGCACTTTTCACTAACAAATACATAATTTAAGCACCACCCCGCAACCTGCTCGGCGTAACGCCAAGATGATAACTACATAGACGAGGAAGGTGAAAAAAAAAGAAAAAATAGTGGGGAGTAGGACCGAATAAGGGAGGAAAGAGCGCATACGACACTTGGGAAGAGTCCAGCAACAACACAAGCGTGTAATATAGTGTATAACGTTAAAATTCTGTGAAAAGAACGACTATGAAGTCCGTCGGTGGATCATACGTAGTATCGACACATGGCGAGTTATTCACATAGGAGATACAAGTCCGTGGGGATGAGCTGAGTATGGGTGTTCAGTCGATGCTCATCCGGTTCGGTCGTACCGATAACGAAGGGTACGCGGTGTGCTTGGCACCGGCATTTGCATGTTTCCGCGAGACTGGATGACAGGTGAGGTTCATTCGGAGAGAATATTCAAACATTGACTCACTCTGGTCTTTCAGGCCGCGGCCAAAGTTTCGCATGACCACCCATGCGTAAACAAATGTTACCAGGAGCAGGATGATAGCGATTACGGCTGAGACGACGACGTCAGACGCGAGATAGTGCGACTGGGACAAAAACTCACCAAACGTGCTCAGTGACTCCCAAACAGGAGAAAACTCCGGTGTGTCCTTCTGGATAATAACTTTGACGAACTGTATTCATGAAGCTGAAGCAGCGAGACACCGGACAGAATGTAGTGGTCGTACCTTGTAAGAAAAGTATATCATGGCACCGACACAACCAGAAAGGAACGACATCATCATCCACCTGTTCTCATAACGAGCCGCCAGATGGCCCTCCACCAGTAGAACGATTGATAGTGGAAGCGCCGCACAGGTTACATAGAATTCCCAGGAGTGGCGGTCAAGCACCAGGAAGGTGAACTGCACGCAGAAACCAACCCAAAAGAAGACATCGAACTTGACTAGGCACTGGTAAATCTGATAGACGGCAAACATCTTCTTGATCCGCCGGTCAGCCCCTAGGAACTTGTACACCTTCCAGCCAAACTCGTTATATATTGTCCATGCGAGCGTGACGTAGGCAAGCTCTGCGATAGCGATGACGATTGGAAGGACCGTCGTGAGGGCGTTGACGGGGATATGTGAGAAGCCACTCTGTGAAGAAACGGACGACAACGAGCTGCGAACTTCCGAGGACTGTATTATAGCATAGACAAGGAATAGTGCGTTGAAGACTCTGGAACGCGAGGTCAAACACGTCGTCTAGATGAAGAGAGGGGGGTAACTCACGTGAGGGCGAAGAACTGCAATGTGTTACGAGCATACACAGCATCTAATGCCATACCCAGCTGGAAAACACTGGAAGACATGACATTTGAGTGGACGAGACGGAGTCTGCATTGATTGAACGCACTGAGCGAGGGCAAAGACGGAAAGGTAGACGGGCATTTTCTTCGAAGCCGTGGCGATATTGTTCGCTTGCGATGACTGAGGGAGTTTATCCGCCTCGTGGAACCGCAGTAGGATGTCTCCTTCTATCACCAAGTCGATTGTTGTCTCCACTAGTACTGTAACAACATACAGGCGGCACGCAATAGAGTCTGGTAGGAGCTGGACGGGAAAATGTAAATGTGATACCCGTCGAGTGAGAAACACGGACCTTTTGCCACCATTTGCGCGTGTCTGGTGGTGGTAACTGAGAAGTAGGGGGATATGCCGCTCGGGAGAGGTCGTCGTCGTCAAAGTCGCCTTTTTGGTCGCTCTACGAGGAAGTGAGACAAATGATGATCAAGGGGAACAAGGGCCATACAGATGGAGTGTCGATAACATAAGACTTGTGCTGTGAATTTGGAGAGAAGGGAGTAACGTTGTTGTCAACGAGGTTGTCATGCGAAGGCTTATAGGTATCTGGGAAATGAGTGGACTGGAAATGATGGGTTTGAGGGAATGACATGTTCTAAAGAGGGTAGAGAGGGCGAGTTAAGGAGGACCGGCCTGGATATCGTCGTTGTCGTTAACCAACAGCTGAAGCCCGTGAGAGTTCGGACCAATCAAAATTTTGACATGCAACCACCACGATTAGACCAACAAGAACGTGAACGTTATCAGCTCCCCCATCGAGGTATCCCCTTTCTCTCATCTTCTCCTCATTTTCTGTATCAGACGTCCTTTCTAGCTGTCGTCCTCTCAATAATGTTCTTTGCCACCCTCACCGTCCTCTCAATATTCATAGCCCTTTTCACCTCCTTTTTCCGAGCACAACACTCTGCTGCTCCTGCCGCTTCAAGTGCCGCCGTGTCTCAGCCATCTCAGACGCTTTGATCACTCTTGGTGCCTTTGTCTGTCTCGGTTCCCAAACCCATGCCTACTGTGTCTCTCGTCTCTGTATCATTATTACTCGTCACACAGTTCGTCACAACATCGCCGGTCACCCACCTGGTTGACAAGGCGATTTGGCTCTCCAAGATTCATCGCCTCAGAACCCAGGAAGATCTTTCACGCGGGCACGCTCAGTCGCACCCCACTCACATTTATCTAATCAGCTGCGATCCGAGTACGCCCTATGATACACATCGCATCTTGTCAGCCCGGCGGCTATAATTCCACGCATGAAATACAGTTCATTACGTATCCCGAATACATCGTGCACAAATATTTAAGCTTGTTCGAGCTCGAAGCAATCCTTGCTATTGAAGCTGCACAAATGAGTCTTAAATAATTGAGTGCCATGAGGGCACAACCGACAACCCCCACGGCCGGGATGCGCGAAAAAAGGACCCCTTGTGGTACGCCAGTACACTTGGGTCAGCCAACGTGAGGGCGACCGCCGGAACACACGCGCAGCTTCGTTGAGTTGGTGACTGGGATGTGGTGTAATTGCACCAAGGCAAGATTCAGAAGGACAAAACCGCGCCGCAATTTCTTCTGTTATCATGTGAAGCCCGATGTCGCTTCGCACAACGATAAGAATCTGAAAAGTGCTCCGAGTTCAACCGCCACCACCACCCGTGCTCGGTCTCGGTCTGTCTCTGATGAGCGAGCACGCACGGTAAAAGGCACCGAGTTGTGCACCGGTTGAACCGCATCCGAGGTCGACGACGGTCTCCACGTTAGAATTGTCGTCATCGTCACCATGACTTTGGGCGCAAACTCGTTTCCTTGTTAGTGGTCGGCGCGCGCACCGCAGTAAGATCCCATGCTATCATTTGGTTTTCGCCAGACTGAATTAACTGGAAGAACGGTCTAAGAGAATAGACGACATAATTGAGTAAGCAAATAAAAACATCCACAGGGTAAATACTTGGTCCACACTTCAAAAGCACGACCCAATCATCCGGTCATGTTCCACCAAGTAGCTCTGTACGCGCAATCTCCAGTATCATACGGCGACGCAAATAAGCCATGTTCCTCTGTGTAAAGTTGAAGGGGGAGTCCACGCCTCGCGAAAGGGCCTCGAGAAACTGGCACGTGAAGACACCACAGTCGTAGCCGTTCTCTTGCTGAGGGGTATCCCTGGGACAATAGTCGACCCAGCCGGTCCAGTCGAATGGTTTGGATTTCTTATTCAGATGTTCGAGCTCAACGTATTCGCGTAATAACTAGTAGTGTGTCAGCGTGTCAAGACGTAGAGCGATGACTAGGAGGAGGGGCCCACGTCGAAGACATCCTGCCGCTTCACTCCCATGCTGTCGAACGATTCAATCCGGCGCCGGCGGAAGTTGATCGCGGCCGCTGTCCAATGGGAGTTGCCGTGGTTGATAGGAATTAAAGCAACATCTTTCGAGAACAGGTCGAACTACCAAATGAACGTAAGTGACGCGCTCACGGGACTATTGACGTGCGTCGCACCTTTTTAGTCCACTTCGCTAATCGCGCCTTTTGATACCCCTCCCTAACCAACTTCTCGAAAAAGAACGAATTGAAATAATGCACATTCAATATCGAGCCTTTCTCCGATCTCGCGCCGTTCTTCACGCTCGTGTTTCTAGGGTGAGATGCCGATCGATCCAGGATAAGTTGACCGTAGAAGTTGATGACCTCGTCATTTAACCATGTACCAGGCCGCAGCCGGCTGAGGTCGGCATCTGACACCTGCAGGCTTGCCACTTTGGCGATGATGCCACGTTTCCCAAGTAACCTTGAAACTTCGGCGTCATCCTCAGGAGAAAGGGCGCTAGGTAAGGGTGGTCCACGAATGCGACTGTTGATCTCAGCGTCCTTGTCACGCCGGGCGATGCGGAGTTGCTCAAACGACGGAATGAAAGGCGGAGGAGGTTTAGGACTGCATTTAATTAGCACGGATAATGAGGTGATGAAAACGCAGAAAACGCACCCGTTGAGGGTTTCCTTCGCTCTTTGGAGTGCACGCTCGAGGAAATCGGGTGTAATATTCTGCGGTCACCATCTTTAACAGAAGCTCAGGGCGTTAAAACAAACAAGCTGACATCACCGTGAGAGTGTCGTCTTTGTTCGTCGCTTTTATACCTTCGTCGAAGGTCAGCAAGTGACAGATGGGCTAATATGTGGACTGAGTAATTGCAAATCGACCACGATGACGACTTACACGACATTATCCCTTGACCATCGAGTAACTCCCGATATTTCAAAAAGCCTGAGAACAAAATAGCACCTGACGCACGGCGAGACAGATGATACCACATACCTTGGAATGTCTGGAAGTCGGAAGTGTATCCCCGAGCACGCTCGAGCTCATATAAATGCTTCACTAGAGCCTCTTGATCTTCTTTCTCGTTTCAAGTACGCGGGCTTTATGCTACAACCACACAGCATAAATGTATGAAGGGAAGCAAAGCGTGAAGACTGACGGCATCCTGGTAAATGTGTGGCCTTGCAGTCTTGCGAGAAAAAACCTTTCTGACAACCCGGCCAGCGAGTTTCCTCTCAACCACCGCGATTGCAGCATCCACCTCTTCTCGAGATGCCGGTAAAGGGGAGACAGACACGGTAGTGGAAGCAGTGGCAGAAGACAGTGGTTCAATATGATTCCCTGTATCTGGTGGCTGAGGCAGTGGAGTAGGAACCCGCGGTAGGTCGGTGATGGAGGGGGTGCCATGGAACGGTAGTAGGGATTGCGCTTGGCTTCTGGCCGTAGTTCGGTTTGTGGTGGTTGGGGAGTACGTGGTGGTTTCGGTGCAGGCGTTTCTGCGGAAGGACTGAAGAATGCGCTGGAAAAGCGGGCGGATGGGCAAGACGTGGCCGTCTTTCACATAGAAGTAGATCTCGATGGACCCGGGACAGGAGTAGAGGGAGGTTCTGGAGAGGGACACGAAGCCCGAGGATTCGCTTCGTCCCAAGTTGTGGAGGAATCGCGGGTGTAGTGGGCGCCGAAATGAAACCTCCGACCATCTTGGAGTCTGCGGGGTGGAGATGGCGACGAGATTCGACGAGTGGTCCTGAGGTGATGCTGAGCGTGCGGGGGTGAATCCAGCAAGTTTGGCGAGCCCGACCGCGGCGGGGTTCC
>JAKELH010000352.1:0-79714 GCA_021525015.1 Lactarius pseudohatsudake
ATAGGGACAAACGTGATACCTCCGTACAGAGCAGTGCAAATCCCGATCCACGACACAACCGACTTGAAAATGGTGAGATCAACGTTCCATAGGAACACAGAGATGCCGGCAAAGAACAGGAATAGGGAAATGTGCAACAGTGAGGGCAGTGCTTCGACCACCCACGGAAGGAGAAACTTGTCGACGCCTTCGAAAAAGAACGCACGGATCCTCGCTCGCTTGTGCTGGCTGTAATGTGGTTGAGTAACCTTGAGGTACCTTCGTGCCCACTGCTGAAGCAACGTCGCGAGTAGAGCACAGGTGATACTGATGACCAGGCTCAAGAACAAAAATGCGTTCACCCAAACAGCATAGTTTGGCGGAGAAAATGGGGGCGGGGAAGTAGGGAGGGAATTCGAAACATTGGATCCAGGGTCGGCGAGAGTCTTATATATGTTTGCGAGGTAGAAGTTGGAAGTGTCCTGTGGGTTCGGTCGAATGTCCTGAATGGTTATCGAGATCAAGGACGCGACAGCAGCAGAGAATAAACCGGTCTATGAGAGACGAGTACTCGATGAGTCTTGGAAGCACTGCACGGCATCGGAAGATAGGGGACGCACAAAGATGAGAATGCCATCAGCGTCCGCTGCCCACCCTTCGGCCATCTTCTTGTCCTCTTCTGTTGCCATTTCGAGATACATGGAGAAAATAGGCCCTGAACCATCGACAAAGTTAGATGTTTCCCGTAGTTCCTGAGCCGCCGCGGACTGGGGTGGATACGACGTGTGGTCGCCTGGGGGTGGCAATGTTACTGGCGAGTGAGAACAGTGAGGATAGTGCAAAGTGGGAGTAAGGTACCTCTGCCCGGGACTGTATCTCCCCCAGTTACATTGACATCCTGGAGAGCTTGGGACATTGAAGATTATAGAGTGAGTGGATTATGGAGAGGGTGGAACGTGTCAGAGTACTGTAATTGCCCTCAATCGGTTGCAAGGAGGCGGTGACGGGGTCGGCCGAAAACACAAGCGCCGATGCCCAACACTCTCTCGTAAGTCGTCTTCTCTGTGGACCACCATTTTCCCAGCAGCCGACCGTGCACGGATCGCATTATCCTTGTGCTACGTTCATGGACCAGATCAGAACATCCTGACCTAGGACCCATCATTAATATTCCGACTCTCCCGTCTCGCAACATATTCGTCGAGATTGGAACCCAGATCCTATTCACGCCCGCTTTCTACCTGATGACCTCCCCACTGAAACTACCTGCCGCTCGTTCAGTTGCCTCTTCGTGAATCCTATTTATGGGCTTGCGGATCTCGCGGAGGGGGCCATATAATGGCGACGATGTTGTAATTCTTGTGAACGAAGGTGCGTCCCATGATATGGCTGGATGGGAGCACAGCTCCCTGTCTCTTATTCAGGAACTTCCGTCCGAAGGCGCCAGCGCCATCAGTACGCCATCATTGTAGACTTTTTGTCCTCGGCGCCATGTTGCCCTCTGATTCGCATACTTAAGTCATCACACACGTGTTCCACGCGTTGCTCCATCTGCCCACTCTCGAGTATGGGCTCCCACGTCGCGCATCGTGCTGCACCCGCTTTTTCACCACGCGCATCCAGAATCCTCCATCCCCATGCTCGCGCAATATTTAGGTTTGTACCTTCATTTTTAAATACTTCTACTACTCCTCCATAATAAGCATTTCTTATTTCATTGTGAGCATTACCTTATTAAAGGGTAATTTACTATTACTTCAAGTAATTAGTTCGAATAAGGCTGCATGCGCTTGTGTTCACCATCCCCACCTCACCCCGCTCCGGGTGCCGCCGGCCCTGCCACGTGCGTCCCCTGGCAGCCCGGGAGGTCCATCACCGGCACGCTTCTCGCACTGCGCCAACCTGTGAATGTCGTATACTAACCTCGCATTCTCTCGCCACACCCGGCATCCCCGCTGTCTCCTGACCTGGTACTCATGGACGTGCAGCCGACCTGGACTTCCTACACGTCCCAACCTGGTCACGGTACCCGGTCTCTGTCCGAGATTCTTCCCTCCGATTCCCGTGCCTTCGCAAACAGACCCCTCTGACTACCACCTGCTGCTCAGAAACATGGTACCGGCGAAAACCCCACCGTGGAGCTTGTAGATGATATTCGAGTCAATGGTGGTTTGGGCGTGTCCTCGCGTTCCTTACGCTAGTTCGCAGTTACTCAGTCTATTCGTATCTTGTAAGTATGAGGTGATACAGCATCAGAAGGTCACGAGACAAGAGTACCATGGTGATATTGAGAACCCGAAAAGAATACGTACCCTACGAGGGGTCCGTTACACGATATCATGCGACTGATTCGGAGGGTGATCCCCTGTATCCTCCGTACCAAGAGAGCGCAATGAAGGAGCTGCAATGACTACGTCAGGAACTGGAAATGGTGGTGGCGGCTGTGATGGAAGATCTGGGGCGGCAATAATATTATCCCGAATCGACGAAGGGGGGGCGGGACCGTCCCTATCCTTAGGCAACGTAGCCTCCACGCAACCCTCTCCCTCAGCAGTGTCTAGACTATGTATAGAAGACAGCAGCCATGGGAAAGATGGATTGGGAGCAGCGGAAGCTAGCCGCGACGAATGAAATTCTGGCGAAGAAATTGCGTGGTCAGATATGGTCACGTGAGAACCTGAATACGACTGCGGACCTGTAGGGAGGATCTTGCCGAGAACCGCAGCGGGAGAAGGAGATAGGAGGTGTAGAACATTGGAAGAAGTGCAGTGGTCTGCGACGTGCTGAAAGGCAATGGTACGAGGTGGGGAGGTTGAGGCAATTGAGGTAGGAGGGGCGGATGGGAAGGTCCCAGGAGTGGGGTGGGGCGTAGTTATACCTAAGGTGACAGCGTCCCGTATTGCACTGGCACTAGTGGCGGCTGGGTCTGGTGAGGTAACGGGAATATGGAGGCCTTCGATGGTTTTCTGGTGTCCGGGGTGGAAGTTGTCAAGCGTCGGTACATCCGTGAGGCTCGCAATGGCGCAAAGTGGGACAGGTACAGACGAGGAAGGGGCATCGGAATAGCGAAGCGAAGGAGGGACGAGCGCGGCGGTATCATGTAGGACAATGCGAGCAGAGGTTGTGGAGGCAGAGTCGTCGTGGATGTGAGTTTCCGAGTCCGGACGATGGCCAGGGACGTTGCACAATGAATATAAGGATGGGTCCCAGGTTGTTGGAACAGAATCGGTCTCTTGATGCAGAGCAACGTAGACGTCTCGAATAGCTCCGAGGATATACCCTGTCATCCGCAAACTGTTGTCGCTCTGCGCTTTGAGAACGATTTGGTTCCAGAGAGCACAGAACTCGTGTTGCAGTTCAGGTGACGTATCTTGCACATTGATATTGAATTTCGATGCTTTAAATTCCAGAATTTCTGCAAACTGGTAATATGGCCACGGCTCTTCCCATAAATGGCTAAACTGACGGCGAGTGATGTAAATCAAGATGGCAAGCGACAGGCTGTCACCGTGTACAGCGTACTCTCGGAGGACGGTTTCTTGGACGCCCAGTTCGTCGGAGGCGAGAGTAAACCAAGAGTCATCGCGCCTTTGTGCTTTCGCGACTGCCATGCCGACCGCAGCTGCCAAATTAGTATTACTGCCCTTGTCCTTGCCCCATCCTCTCATAATCTGTACAATTTCCGCGAATATTGGACCACTATATTGGTATCTGGATGAAATCTTGTCAAGGACACGAAATACCCTGGGAATGTGTGCTGGGTCGCAAGCCTTCGCGCAGATAACGGCCCTCCGATCTTTGACAGGCTCGGGTAGCAAGTCGGACGAGAAAGTGACATCTAACAACCCCACTAATGCCATCGAAAGCTTCTCCTTTTGCTCTTCAGTGAGACGGGGTAGAGGGTCGTTGACGACTTTTGAACTGCGGAAGCCAGGTAAGCCGGAAAAGAAGTGCTCCAGCTCGTGGTCTTCGTCCAAACTGTCGAACGTCCACATGAAGGCGCGAGTGTCGATCTCCGATGGTGAATTCAGAGCAGATTCCTCTGCTGTCTTCTGCATGCCCTGCGAAAGCAGTTTGCGATAAGTAACCTCCAAGGACTGAAAACGATCATAGGTGCCGAAACTAAAATAATCTAAGAAAGCGAGCCTCAAAAGAACCCGAAGTATGATATATGATAGTCCGGTAACGATGTGCCATGCCGGTAATGTGAGTGGCGTATTGTATGGGCTGTCATGGCGAAAGATGGGCATTAATGTGATACATCCATAGACGACTGCGCAAACGCCGAACCACGACAGCACCAGTTTGAAGACGGTGAGATTGACGTTGCATAGGAACATCACCAGACCAGCGAAGAACAGGTACAGGGAAATATGTAGCAGCGTGGGTAGCGCATCGACGACCCATGGTAGGAGATACTTCTCGACCCCTTCAAAGAAGAATGTACGGATCCGTGCTCGCCTGTGCAGACTGTAACGTGGCTGGGTGACCTTGAGGTATCTTCGTGGGGCACAAAGATACCTCAAGGTCACCCAGAATCGTACCCACTGCTGTAGCAAAGTCGCGAGCAGAGCACAGGTAACGCTAATCACCAAGCCCATGAACCAAAGTGAGTTCACCCAGACCGCATAGTTCGGTGGGGAGAATGTGGGTGGGGAAGGAGGGAGGGAAATGTTCGGTTGATTTGGATCGGTGATAGCCTGATAGATATTTGCAAGGTAGAAGTTGGAAGTGTCCTGTGGGTTCGGTCGGATATCCTGAACGAACACCGAGATCAACGATGCAACAGCAGCAGAGAATAGACCGGTCTACGACCACTGAGTTGGTGTGAAGCACGAAATTGGAAGATAGAGACACACGAATATAAGGATCCCATCGGCATCTGCTTTCCAGTTTTCGACCATCTTCTGGTCTTCTTCCGTCGCCATTTCCAAATACATAGAGAAAATTGGCCTGGAGCCATCGACAAAGTTAGATACACCGTGCGGTGGTTGATTGTGCGCGGACTGAGGTGGGTACTGGTTGCCACCTTTGGTGCGACAGGGACAATGTGAGAACGGGAAGGAGAGTCATATGGGACTAAGGTGACTATACCTATTCCTCCTTCAGGTATGTGGATAGCCTCGTGAAGAGTTCGTGACATCGAAGGTGGTGGTGTGTTCGTCAAGAGCGTAACAACCACTAATCGTATTGATTGATGCCCTTGCTTGGTTGCCTCGGCCAGGTGTGTCAGCGGTGCGTAAACAAGAACAAAGGAAGTGGTCAACCAGTGTTTCATCTCCCGGTTACAATGTGCTCCTAGACCTCGCCTGCACAAACGACGAGCTGCACGTGCTGTAGGTCTCCCGCGCCAACGTCGATAAGTGGATGAAGGAGTGGGCAATCGTGCCTTCCAGAGCGCTTCCTTGGAGCGCCTTGCGACATCTTATCTAAGCGAAGCAGCCGTAACTTACGTCCTCTACCTCTCTCTCCGTGCAGAGACACCGGCGGCCTCACAGTCTACGTCTACCAGCTCGCACGCGTCGCTCACCAGCCCCCCGCATCGCAAACGACGCAGCTTTCCGTGCTCGACACGATCACACACGGCCCTGTCCGATTCGAATTTGACGTCCTTGCTATGCGAGCATACCCAATCTTCGCGCTCCTCCGGATATTCCTAGATGACAGGCTGGACGACCTGCACATGTCCACGACCCAAGTTGTGTACTAGGTCATCGACGGCGAGCCTTTTCCCTCTTCCTTTTTCTTTCTTCCTGGAGAATGACCTCGTGTTGACACTGTCATAGATAAAAGGGAATCCACACTGGCTTGTTAACGGTCAAGCTCGAGCACTCTGCGCAGCGCATTCGGTCCGCAGGAGGGAGGGTTGTTGGCCATGCGCCTAGCAGGGTGGGCAACCCGGCGGCGCGCTTGGCTCTCATGCATTCTCGACGTCGTTGCGTTCACCTGACACAGTAACGAGGCAGTCCCAGTAGTGGTGGTGCCGGAAGAGAAGCAGTCCGTAGCTCGGGTGGGATGACGTGCCCAACGTCGGTTTCAAACGCGCAGATGGAGCTGTCATTCTCGATGTTGACTGCAGCGGCGTCCTCTTGACTACAAGCCATGTATACGTCTACTCTCAACCCGTGAGATGGCTTCCATCGATTACCCTGTAACTCCCTCCTGGAACGAACTTGACGCTCATGCTCCATAGTACCATCTGGGAAAGATGCTCGCTGCTGCTCTCAACACCAGACCCAAGTAGCCGAAGCTGAGGATATAGAGATGATTACCCAGGAGTATGCAGAGGTCACGCCTCACAGGCCTCACCAAGAGGGACGCTCATCGGCCTGCGCTCTACTTGCGTTTACACATATTTCACCACGATGCGGAACAAAGTATTCAATAGTATCAGTATGGTGACATCGAGAACTCAACAGGAGTATCACACAAAAATATAATATGAGACTGGGAAACGTTAAACGATATCATACGGGTGTTGCGAAAGATGTGACGGTGACGGAGACTGGGATGGAAGATTGGTGACCATAGTGTTTGCGTGGATTGCGCGATTCAACGAAGGTGGGTCAATGGCATCCTCTTCCTTGAGCAAGCCAGGCTTCTTGTTCCCACCGTCCTCGACAACAGCACCCAGATCAGGTGCAGAGGTTGGTCCTGGAGAGACGCTGGGAGCAACGGCGACAATTATCGGGTGATGGGATCCTGGGAAAGACAGTGAGGGATAGGATCGGGTCATTGATGAGAGTGAAGGCAGCGGCGCACCTGTAGGAAGTATATTGTCGAGAACTGGATTAGAAGCAGCTAAAGGTGGAGGATTTGGTAGGTCGGATGGCGCCAGGGGGTCTACGTTGTGCTGGAGGGCGAGGGCACTGGCAGTGGATGGGGAGGTAGAGGAAAGAGGAGAGGCGGATGTCAAAGTTGCGGATGTAGGGCGGGGAATTATTATACCAGAGGTGACAAATTCATCAGAGGTCGCTGGATCTGGAGAGGTGACACGAACGGTGAGGCTCGAGGTAGTCGTCTCATGAGCAGTCTGGGGGTGGAATTGGTCGAGCGGTGGCACATCCGTAAGGATTTCGTCGGCATGGGGTGGGGCGGGTACGGACAAGGACGGTACTTCGGGACTGGCAATGGAAGCAGGGACTAGCAAGGCGATGCGAGAAAATGACGTGGGGGTAGAGCCATTGTGGGTATGAGGCCTATGAGGTGTCGAGTCTGGACGATGGCCAGGGATATTACACAATGGATATGAGAATAGGATCCGCAGATACTTGCGAATTGGGGCAGAATCGGTCTCTCGATGTAGTGCGTTGTAGACGTTTCGAATTGGTCTGAGGACACACTCCGCTATCCGCCAACTGTTGTCGCTCTGCACCTTGAGAACGATTTGATTCCAGAGAGAACAGAACTCATGCTGCAGATCGGGTGACGTATCTTCTACATTCAATTTCGAAGCCGTTTCTAGAATTTTCGAGAACTCGTACTCTGGCCAGGGCCCTTCCCAAAAATGGTTAAATTGCTGGCGAGCGATGTGAATCAAGATGGCAAGTGACAGGCTGTCACCGTGTACGGCGTAGTTTCGGAGGATGGGTTCTTGGATGCCCAGTTCGTCGGAGGCGAGGATAAACCAAGAGGTATCGCGTCTGTGCACTTTCGCGACGGTCATGCAGAACGCAGCTGCCAAATCAGTATTACTGCTCCCGTTCTTGCCCCATCCTTTCATGATCTGCACAATTTCGGCAGACACTGAACCACTGTCACGGTATTGATATCTGGTCAAAATCTTGTTAAGAACAGGAAATACCGGAATGTGTTCTGGGTCGAGAGCCTTCGCGCAAATAATGGCCCTCCGGTCTTTGACATGCTCAGGTAGCAAATCGGAAGAGAAAGTGACGTCCAACAACCCCATCAATGCCGTCGAAAACTTCTCCTTTTGCTCTTCTGTGAGACTGGGCAGAGGGTCAACGACGACGTTCGAGTTGCGGAAGCCAGGTAAGCCGGAAAAGAAGCGCTCCAGTTCGTGGTCTTCGTCCAAACTGTCGAACGTCCACATCAAGGCGCGAGTATCAATTGCTGATGGTGCATTCAGAGCAGTTTCCTCAGCTGTCTTCTGCATGCCTTGCACAAGCTGTTTGCGATAGCTTTCTTCCAGGGATTGAAAGCGATGGTAGGATTCACCACTAAAATAGTCCAACAAAGTGAGCCTCCGAAGAGCCCGAAAAATGAGATATGATATCCCAGTGACAATGTGCCACGCCGGTAATGAGAGTGGGGTGTGGTATGGGCTGTCATGACGAATGATCGGGACGAATGTGATGCATCCGTACAGAGCAGTGCAAATCCCGACCCACGACACCACCGACTTGAAAATAGTCATATCAACGTTCCATAGGAACACAGAGATGCCGGCAAAGAACAGGAACAGAGAAACGTGCAGCAGTGTCGGCAATGCTTCAACCGCCCACGGAAGGAGAAACTTGTCGATGCCTTCAGCAAAAAATGAACGGATCCTTGCTCGCTTGTGTGGGCTGTAACGCAGCTGAGTGACCTTGAGGTATCGTCTTGCCCACTGCTGAAGCAACGTCGCGAGTAGTGCACAACTGATACTGATGACCAGGCTCAAGAACAAAAGCGTGTTCACCCAAACAGCATAGTTTGGTGGAGTAAACGGGGGTGGGGAAGTAGGGAGGGAATTCGAAACGTTAGATCCAGGGTCGGCGAGAGTCCGATAGATGTTTGCGAGGTAGAAGTTGGAAGTGTCCTGTGAATTCGGTCGAATGTCCTGAATGGTTACTGAGATCAAGGACGCGACAGCAGCAGAGAATAAACCGGTCTATCAGAGATGAGTCCTGGATGCACTGCATGGCATAGGAAGATAGGGGACGCACAAAGATGAGAATGCCATCAGCGTCCGCTGCCCATCCTTCGACCATCTTCTTGTCCTCTTCTATCGCCATTTCAAGATACATGGAGAAAATGGGCCCGGACCCATCGACAAAGTTAGACATCCCCCGTGGTTCTTGAGTCGGCGCCGACTGGGGTGGATACGGGTAGTGACCTATGGCGAGTGAGAACTATGAAAATAGAGCCAAGCGGGAGGATTGTAGTACCTCTTCCCGGGCCTATGTTTTCCCCGGTCACATTGACACCCTCGAGAGTTTGAGACATTGAAGATTTCGGAGTGAGTCGATTATGAGTGATTGTTCCCAACCGGTTACAATGAACACGAGGTGACGAGGGTAACCAGCCGAATCGCAAGCGTGCGTAAAAACGTAGAGGCAATACTATTTGGCTTTGTTGTGTCTACATATCCGCAACCGCTACTGTGCAAGAAATTACAAGATCAGGCGGCGTCGCAATATTCTCGGAGGATGGTTTGAAGATAACGTACATAAGTACTTGGCTTGCGCGAGATACAGGTCGCCGAGGGTACGTCTCATCGAGCAGGCCAGAACCTAAACGTGCACTTTATATCCAATTCGACTGAGGGATGTGGTCAACGACGACCAGACGTCTCTATTTGGATGCTGTTCGTAGAAGAGATTGGTTTCGTCGTATTTGAGGATGTCGAGGGTCTAGGCGAGGGCGTTGCCCGCGGTGCGTGCAAACCTTTCTCCTTCCCATCTCACTACCGTTTTGCAATAGAGATCACTCAACTCATTGTATGCCCGCCTATTGATCGTATGGCCGATAGATTCTTCAGGAGCAAAAAGGCAGGCGACCAAAAAGTTCGCTGTCGTCACGCCACTGCCCTCAGGTCGTCAGCTAGGGAGACCGTTCGACGCCTCTTCCAAGTTCCAAGGGGGCAATCATCTCACGTTCCTCGACGCCATGGCCGACTTCCCGCCGCCAAACTCGTCTTCTTCTTCTTCTCCTTCCATACAGCGCAGATGACGGGTGGAAGCATCGCCGACGATGCGCTCTACCTCAGTGCCGCAATGCAGTATTGCCAATTCTGAAGCGTGACTGGGACGATGCGGGCGATAGAGGACATGGACGGACGGGACCTCACGAGTGCTTCTGCAGGCCTGTGTTTATGCTCAACGGGTAAGGCACCGCCTCCTATACTAGAACTTGAACTTGGCGGAGGCGCTTCGCGACGAAGAAGCGAGCGTTGGATGAACTTCATACGAGTGCGTTTGATGGACGGTTTTAGTAAGTAGTTTGGTCACTTGGAGCCTCGTTTGAAGGCTTATCTATCGCTCACGCTTGTAAAAATCCAGCATATCCATTACGTGCGCCTGAGGGTCATCGAGAACCTGGTACGTATTGACGAAAGAGACTGCGGTGGGATCCTGCGAGGTCTGGTGGACGTCATAGGTGATTCACGAACAAAACGGCCGCGGGGAAGCGGGGAATTGATCGCCCGTGGACCCGACGCTGACGCGCGAAGGGGAATGGGCATAACTTGCGATGCAAAGATGCAAAGATGCTATCCATGTCGATGGCGCAAGTGTGAAGTACCTATCTTAATATTCTCTCGTACAACACGGCTTGAGGTTCTCCTTCTCGAGCTTCCGCTAGCGGAATGCCTCCAGCAGTTAACCACGCACAGAATATCCGATTACCCTTTTGACGCCCCAGCCAAAACCCCGACGCATATACTTTACTAGTACTGGGTTGATTCCTCCTACACGTAACAGTAAATCACGCAACTGACTTTCTGGGCTCGCTGATTTCGCCTACACATCGTTCGCCACGGTATTAGCATTTGCATAATATGACGGTATAAACAACAGAAGATGATAAACGCGTTGAATAGTACCGTAGTACTAATATCGAGAAACCGGCAGGAATATATACTATCCCATGGCACACGCACATCCAAAGAGATTGAAGGGACGCCTTGGATGATATCATACCAGTAATTTCAAGGACGCAAAGGACGATCTCATCACGCTCATCGTTTGGTTCCTGCAGTGAAAAAAGCGCGATGTCTACGTCCGAGTCAGAAACCGATGGTAGCGACGGAGATCGGGGTGGATGATCTAGTGGATTTGGATGGATTGCTCGATTTACTGAGTGAAGAGCGTCCTTACGCAAACCAGGCTTCGGGCTACCATTGTCCTCGACAGTGGCACCCAGATCACGTGCAGACGCCGGTTCTGGAGAAGCGCCGGGATTAGTAGCTGTTATTGAGCGATGAGATTCTAGGTGAGACAGTGAGAGGCCGGATGAAGTGATGGGAGAGCATAAAGACAGCGGGGGGCCGGTAAGAAGTATATCGTCAAGAACTGGATTAGAAGCCGAAAATGGGATGTTTGATGCGTCGGAAGGCGTGCGGAGGTCGGGCCGGAGGGCGGCAGCGGCAGCGGGTGGGGAGGTAGAAGGAAGAGGTGGGGCAGAGGCGGGAGTTTCGGGAGTGCGGTGAGGGGTCGTTATACCCGAGGTGAAAATGTCTGGTGTTGCACCAGCGGTGACTAGATCCGATGAGGTGGCAAGAATTTCAATAGTTGGCTGATACGCGGGCTGCAAGGATGCCGGAACAGATATATTGTCGTCAGGCGGTAACACATATGCGAGGTTTTCATAGATACGAAGAGGGGCGGGTATGGATGGAAAGGTCATGGGAGTAGGGACATTGTGGATGTGAGGCCTGTGAGGTGTCGGGACCGGATGATGGCCAGGGATGTCGCACAGTGGATACGAGGTCGGGTCGAACAGAATGTCGCCCAGAAGGCTAGTGGAAGCGGAGAATCGCGTCGGTGCGGCATCGGTATCTTGATGGAGAGCGAGGTAGACGTCGCGAATTGGTCCCAAGATTTTGGATGCCATCCACCGATCGTTCAGGTCGTCGTTCTGCGCTTGGAGAACGATTTGATTCCAGAGGGCACAGAACTCGTGCTGCAGTTCAGATGACGCATCTCGTGCGTTAAATTTCGAAGCCGCTTCTAGAATGACCGAGTACTCGAGTGGCAGCCAGGATGGATCCCGGAAATGGTTGAATTGCTGGTGAGTGACGTGAATCAAGATGGCAAGTGACAGGCTTTCACCATGTGCGGCGTAGTCTCGGAGGATGGCTTCTGGGACGCCCAGCTCACGGGAGGCAAAAATAAGCCAGGGGTCGTCTTGCCGCTGCTCCCTTGCAACGATGCTGGTACATATGGCTTGTACCACCAATGCAGTTCCTCGGTCTCCGCCATCGCCCCAACCTCTCAAGACATGGCCAAATTCGGCAGTTTGCAGTGCTCTACATCGATCGTCGAATAGAATTCTCCTGATGATCTGCCGATGGGAAATGTGGTCGGATCGAGGGCCTTCGCGCAGATGATGGCTCGCCGGTTTTTGACTGACTGAGGGAGCAAATTGGATGAGAATGTGCGGTCAAACAACCCGATCACTGCTTGACAAAGCCTCCGCTTTTGCTCCGTGGCGAGACTAGGCAGAGGATCGCCGACCACTTCCGAGTTGCGGAAACCTGGTAAGCCGGAAAAGAAGCGCTCTAGTTCATGATCTTCGTCCAACCGGTCAAACGTCCACAGAAATGGGCGAGTGAGAATCTCCGATGGTGACTCCAGAGCGGCTTCTTTGGCTGTCTTCTGTATGCCCTGCACAAGCAACTTGCGATAACTTTTCTCCAAGTGACGAAAGCGATAGTAAGCTTCATAATCCAAAGCAGTGAGTTTCTGAAGAGCCTGAAAGGTGATGAACCGTATCCCAGAAATGGTGAACCATGCCAACGATGTAAGCGGAGTATAGTATGGACTGTCGTGGCGAAAAATCGGAATAAGCGTGATACAACCGTAGAGCCGTACAACCGCCGACCCATGACAGCACCATTTTGAAAAGGGTGATATGAACGTTGCATAGGAACACAACCAGGCCGGCAAAGAATAGGAACAGGGAAATATGTAGTGTAGGCAGCGCTTCGACCACCCACGGTAGGAGAAACTTCTTGACCCCTTCAGAGAAATATGCACGGATCTGTGCTCGCTTGTGTGGACTATAACGCGGATGAGTGACCTTGATGTATCTTCGTGCCCATTGTTGTAGCAATGTCGCAAGCAGGGCACAGGTAAGACTGATCACGAAACTCATGAACCAAAGTGAGTTCACCCAGACCGCGTATTTTGGTGGAGAGAATGTGGGTGGAGAAGAAGGGAGGGAAATATTCGGTCGATTTGGGTCGGCGATAGCTTGATAGATGTTTGCGAGGTAGAAGTTGGACGTGTCTTGAGAGTTTGGTCGAATGTCCTGAATCGACACCGAGATCAACGATGCCACAGCAGCGGAGAACAAACCAGTCTAAGACCGTTGAGTTGATTATCACGACACTGGAAGAGATAGACACGCACGAAGATAAGAATCCCATCAGCGTCCGCTTTCCAGCTTTCGGCCATCCTCTTGTCCTCTTCCGCCGCCATTTCCAAATACATTGAAAAAATAGGCCCGGAACCATCAACAAAGTCGGGTGCCCTCTGTGGTTCTCGGGATGACACCCACCGGGGTAGATTCTGGTGGTCACCTACAGGCGCAGCGGTTGCGAGTGAGAATGGTGAAGATAGAGTTGGGATAGAGCCAACTTGATGTACCTATGCCCGGGTCCATGTCTGTTATATTAACATTCTCGAGGGGAGCTCGGGGCATGGAAGGCTATGGCTATGAAGAGTACAGCGTGATGAGGTGAAAGGCGTCGTGTGACTCTAACTGGTTGTTAGGTACTATGAAGCGATACGTCGGAGCAACCAAACCGCAAGTGCTTGGTGATCAACGGGCTGTCGTTACGAAAGCGCACGTAATGTGTTCGAGCGCTTGCGGCTTCGGTCGACCCGGCCACCCATGTACTCATGCAGTACTCATGACACGTTCCTACCACTCTCCATAATCGACTGACGCCGTCTTCGATGTCCCGAGCTCATCTCGAGAATGTCGGTATAATCGAGGCAGATAGAGGCCCGGAGTAAGCTCGCAGTGTAAACCTCGCTGAGTAGACTGGAACCGGAACGTGCGCCGGTCCAATCGAATTGGCAGAAGCTCGTACTGTCGTTAGTCTAGTGATGCAACAACCAAAAAAAAACCAACCAAGGAGATGCAACACCAATCTCCGCTATGACTAATCATTACAGCTGTTGCATCACCTTGTCCGAAAATAACCCCTCAAAAAACCCTCTCTAGAGGGTTTTAACTACTACATATTTGTATGATCAAGGGCCCCATTTTGTAGCAGAGAGGGTAGGCTTTCCATTGGTAAAATAATCATTATTATCGGATGTGTTGATGTAGAGTTATGCGTGTATCTATAAAAGTGTTGCAACACTAGACTAACAATAGTAGTCGAAAAAGGTCAGACACATCTTATCTGGTGATGTTGCGCAGCGAAGAGACATCCCTTCTGTCGTATTTGGGGATATAAAGAGGCTAGGCTGAGAGAGGGTACTGACCGCGGTGAGTGCATAGTTTTTTCTTCTTTTCCGATCGACTCTTTCGTTGCACTGCCGCCATAGATTGATTTAAGAATTCCTCAACTTTTCGTCCACGCACATAACCTCTGACCGATCTATTTTCCATAAGCCTTATCGTCACATCCACGACCGCACAGTTGGTGGTCAAATACCCCATATACGTCCCCGCCTTATTGTTCATTCGCTTAATACTTCAAGCTTCAACCTGCTCTTACTTGCAGACTCATTCTACTCCACGTCGATCTCACCACCGATTGCGGCCTACCCGCGCGCCCCGAAACAATCCCCGGCATGAGCCCCGGTGCCCGCCCTCCAGCCTGCCGTGCTCGGCGCGACCACTACAGCCCCGTCTGACCCAACCGTCTTCGACTCTGACCCACTCTTCGAGCTCGGCGCGGTCCTCGCTGCACAAGCGTACCCACTTTTCGCGTTCCTCCAGATATTCCTAAATGGCATTGACGGCAAGCTTTCCCTCCTCCCATCCTACACATGTTTTACCTTAGGCAATACGAGAGTTCACCCCCTGCCATGCTACAGGAGCTCGTATATGCAAGGAACTGTGATCTTGCACATTCGGCTTGGTTCCGTGTTGCGTTTTCACCGAGTCCATTCTCGTAGCCTGGGTAGTCACTCGACGGGTTCTGCTTTCGGTTCTGCCAACGGCGCCGCAGACCGACTTCCCTACCTCTCTCAAAAAGTTTCTATGTCTTCGCATTTCTCATTTGCGTTGCATATACTCGCCGTACTATAAGTAGGTATCTTGCGAATATATCAGAAATTCCAGAGGAAAGTGCCAGAACGACAATATTGACAGATTCAAACCCAATCGGACGAAGGGACGCTTTACATAATATCATACTGGCCATGCGAAAGGTTCGGAGGATGATCGCGATGATCTCCAAAATACTCGGCATCAAACGAGCGCTGTGAAGGACCCGCGATGGTTACACCAGTCGTTGGTTCCGGTGACGGCGAATGCGGTGGAGGATCTGAGGGAGTCATAATGTTTTCGAAAACCGGCGGAGGGTGGAAGGCATCCTTTCCCTTGTGTAAAGTAGCACTCGCGCCACTTTCTCCCTCAGTAACAGGACTCAAAGTAGGGGCAGATGATAGCCGCGGATGAGATCGGGCAGGAGAAGCGGGCAACGACTGAGATTCTGGAAAAGATGCACGATTAGACCCAGTCACGGGAGAGTTCAAAGACAACAGCGGACCTGTAGGAAACGTATTATCGAGAACCGGAACGAGAGAAGGTGACGATGGAGCGTCTGGAGCATCCGGAGAAGTCCGGCGGTTTTCTGCGTGCTGAACATCAGCGATAAAAGTTGGATGGGTCCAGGCCGTTTGGGTAGAAAGGGTAGACGCTAAAATGTCCGGGACGGAGATGGGTATCGTTCCTGTAGAGGTGTTGGTTTCGTTTTGTATCACGCGAGTGGTGAGTGAATCCGGGGAGGTGACAGGAATCTGGGCGTCTTCGATGGTCGTCTGATGAGCGTGGATTAACCCTGGAACATATGTATCGTCCTTAAGCGGCGGTACATCAAAGTTTTTGACGGCATGAGATGGGGGAGGTACGGACGAGGAAGGCGCGGAAGGAATAGCCGGGACTAGAGCAGAGCCATCATGCAGGTTAGTGCGAGTAAATGATGCGGAGGCAGAGTCGTCGTGAATATGGCTAGCAACATTGCACAGTGGGTACGAGGGTGACACGAGCAGGAGGTCATCCTGATCACCAGTCGAGGGGAAGAACCGCGTTGGGGAAGAATCGGCGTCTTGATGTAGATCGACGTAAGCGTTGCGAATCGGTCCCAAGATAAGGGACGCCATCCACTGGTCGTTGTCGTTCTGCACTTTGAGAACAATTCGATTCCAGAGAGCACAAAACTCGTGCTGTAGTTCAGGTGACGTTGTCTTGACATCGAGATCGGAAGCTGCTTCTAGGACGAACGAGATCTCAGATCGCGGCCAGAACGGTTTCTGGTAATGGCTGAATTGCTGGCGGGTGATGTGAAGCAAGACGGCAAGGGAGAGGCTGTCGCCATTTGCGGCGTAATCTCGAAGGACAGATTCCGGAACGCCCAGTGCATTGGAGGCGAGAACGAACCACGAGTCATCACGACGTTGCGCCCCTGCAACAATATTGGTAACGATAGCTTGCGTAACCAATGCGGTGCCCTGGTTTCCACCATTGCCCCAGCCGTTCATAATACAGCCAAATTTGCTCGTTTGCAGCCCCCTACACTTGACTCCGAACATGATACTACCCATGACCTGCTGGTATTCGTAGGAAAACAGTTGTGGATCAAGGGCCCTCGCGCAGATGATGGCTCGCCAATTTTTGACTGACTCGGGAAGCAAATCTGAGGAGAATGTGCGGTCAAACAACCCCACCAATGTCGTCGAGAGCTTCGTCTGTTGCTCCCAAGTGAGACTGGGTAAAGGATCGTCGATCACGTTCGAGCTACGGAAGCCAGGTAAGCCGAAAAAGAAGCGCTCCAGCTCGTGATCTTCATCCAAACTGTCGAACGTCCACATCAAGGCGCGAGTGTCGATCTCTGATGGTGAATTCAGAGCAGATTCCTCGGCTGTCTTCTGCATGCCCTGCGCAAGCAGTTTCCGATAAGTAACTTCCAAAGATTGAAAACGATCATAGGTGCCGAAACTAAAATAATCTAAGAAAGTGAGCCTCCGAAGAACCCGGAGTATGATATATGATACTCCGGTAACGATGTGCCATGCCGGTAATGTGAGTGGTGTATTGTATGGGCTGTCATGACGAAAGATAGGCATTAATGTGATACATCCATAGACGACCGCGCAAACGCCGAACCACGACAGCACCAGTTTGAAGACGGTGAGATTGACGTTGCATAGGAACATCACCAGACCAGCGAAGAACAGGTACAGGGAAATATGTAGCAGCGTGGGTAGCGCATCGACGACCCATGGTAGGAGATACTTCTCGACCCCTTCAAAGAAGAATGTACGGATCCGTGCTCGCCTGTGCGGACTGTAACGTGGCTGGGTGACCTTGAGGTATCTTCGTGCCCACTGTTGTAGCAAAGTCGCAAGCAGAGCACAGGTAACGCTAATCACCAAGCTCATGAACCAAAGCGAGTTCACCCAGACCGCATAGTTCGGTGGGGAGAATGTGGGTGGGGAAGGAGGGAGGGAGATATTTGGTCGATTTGGATCAGCGATAGCCTGATAGATATTTGCGAGATAGAAGTTGGAAGTGTCCTGTGGGTTCGGTCGGATATCCTGAACGGACACTGAGATCAACGATGCAACAGCAGCAGAGAATAGACCGGTCTACGATCACTGAGTTGGTGTGAAGCACGAAATTGGAAGATAGACACACAAATATAAGGATCCCGTCGGCATCCGCTTTCCAGTTTTCGACCATCTTCCGATCTTCTTCCGTCGCCATTTCCAAATACATCGAAAAGATGGGCCCGGAGCCATCGACAAAGTTAGATACTCCATGCGGTGGTTGATTTTGCGCGAACTGAGGTGGGTACTGGTTGCCACCTTTGGTGCGACAGGGACAGTGTGAGAACGGCGAGGAGAGTCACATGGGACTAAGGTGACTGTACCTATTCCTGCTTCAGGTACGTGGATAGCCTCGTGAAGAGTTCGTGACATCGAAGGTGGTGGTGTGTGTCGTCAAGAGCATAACAGCCACTACTACATTGCCTCGGCCAGGTGGCTGTGTCAGAACGCCGGTGCGTAAACAAGAACAAAGGGAGTGGTCAACCAAAGTCTCATTCCCCCCAAAAAATCCGCTTTCCATCTCCCGGTTTACTATGTGCTCCGACCTTTCTTGCACAAACGATGAGTTGCACGTGCTGTAGGTCTCCCGCGCCGACGTCGAGAAGTGGATGAAGGAGTGGGCAATCGTGCTTTCCAGAGCGCTTCCCCTTGAAGCGCCTTGCGACATCTTATCTAAGCGGAGCGAGCAGCCGTACGTCCTCTACCTCTCTCTCCGTGCAGAGACACCAGCGGCCTCACAGTCTACGTCTACCAGCTCGCACGCGTCGCTCACCAGCTCCCCGCATCGCAGACGATGCAGCTTTCCGTGCTCGATGCGATCACCACGGCCCTGTCCGATTCGAATTTGACGTCCTTGCTATGCGAGCATACCCACTCTTCGCGCTCCTCCGGATATTCCTAGATGACAGGCTGGACGACCTGCACATGTCCGCGGCCCAAGTTTGGTGCTAGGACATCGACGGCGAGTCTTTTCCCTCTTCCCTCTTCCTTTTTTCTTTCTTCCTGGATGACCTCGTGTTGACGCTGTCATAAATCAAAAAGGAAACCACGCCGGCTTGTTAACTGTCAGGCTCTAGCACTCTGCACAGCGTATTCGGTCCGCAGGAGGGAGCGCCGTTGGTCATGCGCCTGGCAGGGTGGGCGACCCGGCGGCGCGCTTGGCTCTCGTGCATTCTCGACGTCATCGCTTTCACCTGGCGCAGTAACGAGGCAGTCTCAGTGGTGGTGGTACCGGAAGAGAAGCAGTCGGTAGCTCGAGCGGGATGATGCGCCCAACGTCTGTTTCAAACGCGCTGAAGGACCTGTCATTCTCGATGTCGACTGCAGCGGCGTCCTCTCGACTACAAGCCATGTATATGTCTACTCTCAAATCGTCAGATAGCTTCCGTCGACTACCCTGTAACTCGCTCCTGGAACGAACTTGTCGCTCATGCTCCATAGTACCATCTCGGAGAGATCCTCGCCACTGCTCTCAACACAAGACCCAAGTAGCCGAAGCTGAGGAGGTAGAGATAATTACCCAGGAGTATGCAGAGGTCACGCCTCACCAGGACGCCCATCGGCCTGCGCTCTACTTGTGTGTAATACACATATTTCATCACTTCATTAGAACCAGTATAGTAACATCGAGAACCCAACAGGAGTATCACACACAAAAATGAGAGACTGGGGGAAGCGTTAGACGATATCATACGGGTATTGCAAAAGAAGCGGCGGTGACGGAGATTGGTGTAAAAGATCGGTGACCATAGTGTTAGCGTGGATTGCGCGATCCAACGAGGGGGCAACAGCGCCCTCTTCCTTGCGCAAACCAGGATCCTTATTGCCACCGTCCTCGACAGCAGCATCCAGATCAGGTGCGGAGGTTGGTCCTGGAGAGACGCTGGAAGCGAAGGCGACAATTATTGGGTGACGGGATCCTGGGAAAGACAGTGAGGAGGATCGGGTCATCGGTGAGAGTGTAGGCAGCGGCGCACCTGTAGGATGTATATTGTCGAGAACTGGATTAGAAGCAGCTAAAGGTGGGATATTTGGTGGGTCGGAAGGCGTCAGTGGATGTACATTGTGCTGGAGGGCGAGGGCAATGGATGGGGAGGTAGAGGAAAGAGGAGAGGCGGATGTCGAAGTTGCGAATGTAGGGCAGGGTGTTATTATTCCAGAGGTGACAAATACATCTGAGGTCGCTGGATCTGGCGAGGTGAGAGAAATGGAGAGGCTCTCGGTGGTCATCTGATGAGCAGTCTGGGGGTGGAAGTCGTCAAGCAATGCATCCGTAATGCTTTCGTCGGCATGGGGCGGGGCGGGCTTGGACAAGGACAAGGACGGAACTTCGGGACTGGCAATGGAAGCAGGGACTAGCGGGGCGGTACGAGAAAAGGACGTAGAGGTAGAGCCATTGTGGACATGGGGTGCCGAATGCGGGTGATGGCCAGAGACGTTACACAATGGATTTGAGGGCGCGTCAAACAGATCTTCGCCTATTGGGGCAGAATCGGTCTCTCGATGTAGAGCGTTGTAGACGTTTCGAATCGGTCTGAGGATAAGCTGCGCCATCTGCCAATTGTAGTCGTTCTGCGCTTTGAGAACGATTTGATTCCAGAGAGAACAGAACTCATGCTGCAGATCGTGTGACGTATCTTCTACGTTGATTGTCAAAGCCGTTTCTAGAATTTTCGAGAACTCGTACTCTGGCCAGGGCCCTTCCCAAAAATGGTTAAATTGCTGGCGAGCGATGTGAATCAAGATGGCAAGTGACAGGCTGTCACCGTGTGCGGCGTAGTTTCGGAGGATGGGTTCTTGGATGCCCAGTTCGTCGGAGGCGAGGATAAACCAAGAGGTATCGCGCCTGTGCACTTTCGCGACGGTCATACAGAATGCAGCTGCCAAATCAGTATTACTGCTCCCGTTCTTGCCCCATCCTTTCATAATCTGCACAATTTCGGCAGACACCGAACCACTGTCACGGTATTGATATCTGGTCAAAATCTTGTTAAGAACAGGAAATACCGGAATGTGTTCTGGATCGAGAGCCTTCGCGCAAATAATGGCCCTGCGGTCTTTGATATGCTCAGGTAGCAAATCGGATGAGAAAGTGACGTCCAACAACCCCATCAGTGCCGTCGAAAGCTTCTCCATTTGCTCTTCTGCGAGACTGGGCAGAGGGTCGACGACGACGTTCGAGTTGCGGAAGCCAGGTAAGCCGGAAAAGAAGCGCTCCAGTTCGTGGTCTTCGTCCGAACTGTCGAATGTCCACATCAAGGCGCGAGTATCAATTGCTGATGGTGCATTCAGAGCAGATTCCTCAGCTGTCTTCTGCATGCCCTGCACAAGCCGTTTGCGATAGCTGTCTTCCAGGGATTTAAAGCGATAATAGGATTGAATACTAAAATAGTGCGACAAAGTGAGCCTCCGAAGAGCCCGAAAAATGACATATAAGATCCCGGTGACAATGGACCGTGCCGGTAATGAGAGTGGGGTGTGGTATGGGCTGTCATGACGAATGATCGGGACGAATGTGATGCATCCGTACAGAGCAGTGCAAATCCCGACCCACGACACAACCGACTTGAAAATAGTCATATCAACGTTCCATAGGAACACAGAGATGCCGGCAAAGAACAGGAACAGAGAAACATGCAGCAGTGTCGGCAATGCTTCAACCGCCCACGGAAGGAGAAACTTGTCGATGCCTTCAGCAAAGAATGAGCGGATCCTTGCTCGCTTGTGTGGGCTGTAACGCAGCTGAGTGACCTTGAGGTATCGTCTTGCCCACTGTTGGAGCAACGTCGCGAGTAGAGCACAGCTGATACTGATGACCAAGCTCAAGAACAAGAGCGTGTTCACCCAAACAGCATAGTTTGGTGGAGTAAACGGGGGTGGGGAAGTAGGGAGGGAACTCGAGATGTTGGATCCGGGGTCAGCGAGAGTCTTATATATGTTTGCGAGGTAGAAGTTGGAAGTGTCCTGTGGGTTCGGTCGAATGTCCTGAATGGTTACTGAGATCAAGGACGCGACAGCAGCAGAGAATAAACCGGTCTATGAGAGGTGAGTCCTGGAAGCACTGCATGGGATCGGAAGATAGGGGACGCACAAAGATGAGAATGCCATCAGCGTCCGCTGCCCATCCTTCGGCCATCTTCTTGTCTTCTTCCGTCGCCATTTCGAGATACATGGAGAAAATAGGCCCTGAACCATCGACAAAGTTAGAGGTTCCCCGGGGTTCCTGAGCCGGAGCCGAGTGGGGTGGATACCGGTGGTCACCTATGGGAGTGAGAGTAGCGGGTGAGAACGGTAAGGATAGAGACAAGTGGGAGTTGCGTACCTCCGCCCGCCGTGCCAATATCCGCCCTGGTCACATTTGCACTCTCGACAACTTGGGACATTGAAGTTTATGGAGTCGGTTATGGATATGGATTGAGAGTAACTGCTCTTACAGTAGCCAGTTGTAAAGCACCACGCGTGTAGAAGTCGTATAGCACCACGAGCGCCACTGGTGGGTGTTATTTGGCTTTATTGTGTCGAGGTCCGAGTCCACACCGCAATCCCGATTGTACAAAAAATAACAATAACCAGAACAGCCGCCGTCGCAATAAGTTACTCGCGGAGGACATCCTTGAAGATGACGTAAATGGGTGCTTGGCCTTGCTTCGAGCGAAATACAGATCGCCGAGCTCGCGAAGTACATCTCGTCGTGCAGCCAATGATCTGCCATGACTTTCATGACTGATGGGTCACCCGACAGGAAGAACCCCTCATGACTCATGGGCCAACCGATGTCGGCCGAAATGGGAAACTTTTCCGGAACTCATGGGCCAGCCGATGTCGGTTCGGAGCTTTTTTGATTCAGACCAGTTTTCCGAAGTGGGAAGTGTCAATGAAATGGAATATCAATGTCCAGACACTGGAAAGCATGCTGGGAAATGGAAAACCAAAGCCCCATTCCAGTAGGATAACTAAGGGGAATGGGGGTGGAACAGGACTTCCCTGAATCCTTGCCTGAATCTGTAAAACAGCTGGGAAATAAAAACCCCAAATCCAATCTCAAGGGGACTACCTAGGGGAAGGAAAACCACTTCCATAAATCCGAAAAACAGCTGGGAAATGAACAACCAAAACCAATGTGAAGGGGACTACTTGGGAGATGGGAGATGGAATCCCATTTCCCAAAATCCGGAAAATAACACGGGAGTTCAAATACCCGAAGCCAGATTGAGGGGAACTACTCAGGGAATGGGGGATGGAATCCCATTCCCCAAAATCCGGAAAATAACACGGGAGTTCAAATACCCGAAGCCAGACTGAGGGGAACTACTCAGGGAATGGGGGATGGAATCCCATTCCCCAAAATCTGGAAAATAACATGGGAGTTCAAATACCCGAAGCCAGACTGAGGGGAACTACTCAGGGAATGGGGGATGGAATCCCATTCCCCAAAATCCGGAAAATAACATGGGAGTTCAAATACCCGAAGCCAGATTGAGGGGAACTACTCAGGGAATGGGGGATGGAATCCCATTCCCCAAAATCCAGAAAAAACACGGGAGTTCAAATACCCAAAGCCAGATGAAGGGGAACTACTCAGGGAATGGGGGATGGAATCCCATTCCCCAAAATCCGGAAAATAACACGGGAGTTCAAATACCCGAAGCCAGATTGAGGGGAACTACTCAGGGAATGGGGGATGGAATCCCATTCCCCAACATCCGGAAAATAACACGGGAGTTCAAATACCCGAAGCCAGACTGAGGGGAACTACTCGGGGAATGGGGGATGGAATCCCATTCCCCAAAATCCAGAAAAACATGGGAGTTCAAATACCCGAAGCCAGATGAAGGGGAACTACTCAGGGAATGGGGGATGAAATCCCATTCCCCAAAATCCGGAAAATAACACGGGAGTTCAAATACCCGAAGCCAGACTGAGGGGAACTACTCAGGGAATGGGGGATGGAATCCCATTCCCCAAAATCTGGAAAATAACATGGGAGTTCAAATACCCGAAGCCAGACTGAGGGGAACTACTCAGGGAATGGGGGATGGAATCCCATTCCCCAAAATCCGGAAAATAACACGGGAGTTCAAATACCCGAAGCCAGACTGAGGGGAACTACTCAGGGAATGGGGGATGGAATCCCATTCCCCAAAATCTGGAAAATAACATGGGAGTTCAAATACCCGAAGCCAGACTGAGGGGAACTACTCAGGGAATGGGGGATGGAATCCCATTCCCCAAAATCCGGAAAATAACACGGGAGTTCAAATACCCGAAGCCAGACTGAGGGGAACTACTCAGGGAATGGGGGATGGAATCCCATTCCCCAAATCCGGAAAAAACACAGGAGTTCAAATACCCGAAGCCAGATTGAGGGGAACTGCTCAGGGAATGGGGGATGGAATCCCATTCCCCAAAGTCCGGAAAAAAACA
This sequence comes from Lactarius pseudohatsudake, assembly GCA_021525015.1. Taxonomy (NCBI): domain Eukaryota; kingdom Fungi; phylum Basidiomycota; class Agaricomycetes; order Russulales; family Russulaceae; genus Lactarius; species Lactarius pseudohatsudake. The sequence continues at coordinate 24,078 of JAKELH010000352.1, forward strand.
CAGAAGTTCAAATATCCAAAGCCAGATGAAGGGGAACTACTCAGGGAATGGGGGATAGAATCCCAATCCCCAAAATCTGGAAAAAACATGGAAGTTCAAATACCCGAAGCTAGATTGAGGGGAACTACTCAGGGAATGGGGGATGGAATCCCATTCCCCAAAATCTGGAAAAGAGAAGGAAGTTCAAGGCGAACTACTTAGGCTCAGGAATATCACTTCCATAAATCTGGGTAAAGCACAGGAAATGAAATATCCAAAGTTGACATTGGTTTTGTTTGTTTCATTTCCCACTCTGGTTTGTAGATTGTGGTGTTCCCCTATCACCTAAGTAGTCTGCTTCAATTGAGCTTTTGTTTTGTCATTTGCCCTCAATCTTCAGGATGTGTGGAAATGGTATTCCTTCACCTAAGTAGTCCCCTTTAAGGTATTTCATTTCCTTGCTATCTTTTGGGGAAGTGCTTTTCTTCCTTTAAGTAGTACTTTTTGGCAATATGGCTTTGAGTGTTTGATTTCACACATTTCTTCCTAGTTCATGGAAGTGGTATTACTGAGCCTTCAATTGGGCATTGTGTATTTAAATTCATATGTTGGTTCAGGATTTTGTGAAATGGTATCCAAACCCCATCCACTAAGTAGCTCCCCTCAAATTGGCTTGACTATTTCATTTCCTGGCTATTTTCCAGATTCATGGAAGTGGCATTTCTGAGCCTAAGTAGTTCCCCTCAATCTGGCTTCGGGTGTTTGCATCCCCCATCCCTTACATAGTCCCCTTCACATTGGCTTTGCCATATTTCATTTCCTGTGTTTTATTCAGATTCATGGAAGTGGTATTCCTGAGCCTAAGTAGTTCCCCTCAATCTTCCAGATTTTGGGGAAGGGATTCCATCCCCCATTCCCTGAGTAGTTCCCCTCAATCTAGCTTCGGGTGTTTGAACTCCCATGTTTTTTTCCAGATTCTGGGGAATGGGATTCCATCCCCCATTCCCTAAGTACTTCCCCTTCATCTGGCTTCGGGTATTTGAACTTCTATGTTTTTTTCCGGATTCTGGGTGTTACAATCCGCCCTACGGCCCGCCCGGAACGACCACTTGGAACCGCTGTCAGACGCTCGCAAGCGGATTATGCCGAAGAAGAAGCGCAAATCTCAAGACTTGTGGCAGAGCATGCCCAAGCGCCCAGAGCTAAGTCACCCGTTGGGTATTACGTATACGGGAGCGCTCAGAAATCTCAGGAATACTGGGAATAGCGCACGTGACTTTAGCGCCGCCCGTCACGTGACCCTGGCACGTGACCTGGTCTAGACTCGCACCAGACGGATCCAGATGAGCTTGTGCCTGGACCGAGGCTAGAACGCCTCATGTTTGTGACTCGTACGTGATTGTGCCTGATTTCTGATGGACTGTATGACTCGTGTTTCTTATCTCTGACTCATGCCATGAGGGCCTTACGCCACTGGCTGTCCGTTATCTCTGACTCGTTGTGACTCATTCCTAGGATCCCTGTATTAGGATTTCGGAGTTCCAAGCTGGGGTTCAAACCTCCTTGGATGTGTATATAGGCTCTGGCTTATGGTCGCTGAAGACCTAAGCTTGACTTCTTGGATTATACCACCCAACTCCTGTGCTAGCTACTGAGCTGTCTGCAAGTAGTGACGCTGATAGCAGGACTTCCGTGTTCAATCAAAGACTGTTCCTGAAGCCACCTCTCTCCTCATTTCCGCCTTCCCTTTGCACGCTGTCTGCCTCTGCAACTCTCTCCACTCTCCTCTTTTGCGCCCTCTGCATTCTTTGGGCCACTCTACTCCGTCTCTCCTCTGAGATCCCACGTGAACGGCTTTCCCAAGTCGTCTTGAAGTGTGACCGTTAGGACCCGACAAGCCTAGCACGCAGTGTTAGAAGGCAACGCCCGGTGGAGCGTTACACTGGGGAATGGGATTCCATCTCCCATTCCCTAAGTAGTTCCTCTCAATCTGGCTTCGGGTATTTGAACTTCCATGTTTTTGTCCGGATTTTGGGGAATGGGATTCCGTCCCCCATTCCCTGAGTAGTTCCCCTCAGTCTGGCTTCGGGTATTTGAACTCCTGTGTTTTTTTCCGGATTTTGGGGAATGGGATTCCATCCCCCATTCCCTGAGTAGTTCCCCTCAATCTGGCTTCGGGTATTTGAACTCCCGTGTTATTTTCCGGATTTTGGGGAATGGGATTCCATCCCCCATTCCCTGAGTAGTTCCCCTCAATCTGGCTTCGGGTATTTGAACTCCCGTGTTATTTTCCGGATTTTGGGGAATGGGATTTCATCCCCCATTCCCTGAGTAGTTCCCCTTCATCTGGCTTCGGGTATTTGAACTCCCATGTTTTTCTGGATTTTGGGGAATGGGATTCCATCCCCCATTCCCTGAGTAGTTCCCCTCAGTCTGGCTTCGGGTATTTGAACTCCCGTGTTATTTTCCGGATTTTGGGGAATGGGATTTCATCCCCCATTCCCTGAGTAGTTCCCCTTCATCTGGCTTCGGGTATTTGAACTCCTGTGCTTTTTCCGGATTTTGGGGAATGGGATTCCATCCCCCATTCCCTGAGTAGTTCCCCTCAATCTGGCTTCGGGTATTTAAACTTCCATGTTATTTTCCAGATTTTGGGGAATGTGATTCCATCCCCCATTCCCTGAGTAGTTCCCCTCAGTCTGGCTTCGGGTATTTGAACTCCCGTGTTATTTTCCGGATTTTGGGGAATGGGATTTCATCCCCCATTCCCTGAGTAGTTCCCCTTCATCTGGCTTTGGGTATTTGAACTCCCATGTTTTTCTGGATTTTGGGGAATGGGATTCCATCCCCCATTCCCTGAGTAGTTCCCCTCAGTCTGGCTTCGGGTATTTGAACTCCCGTGTTATTTTCCGGATTTTGGGGAATGGGATTTCATCCCCCATTCCCTGAGTAGTTCCCCTTCATCTGGCTTCGGGTATTTGAACTCCTGTGCTTTTTCCAGATTTTGGGGAATGGGATTCCATCCCCCATTCCCTGAGTAGTTCCCCTCAATCTGGCTTCGGGTATTTAAACTTCCATGTTATTTTCCGGATTTTGGGGAATGTGATTCCATCCCCCATTCCCTGAGTAGTTCCCCTCAGTCTGGCTTCGGGTATTTGAACTCCCGTGTTATTTTCCGGATTTTGGGGAATGGGATTCCATCCCCCATTCCCTGAGTAGTTCCCCTCAATCTGGCTTCGGGTATTTGAACTCCCGTGTTATTTTCCGGATTTTGGGGAATGGGATTCCATCCCCCATTCCCTGAGTAGTTCCCCTCAATCTGGCTTCAGGTATTTGAACTTCCATGTTATTTTCTGGATTTTTGGGAATGGGATTCCATCCCCCATTCCCTGAGTAGTTCCCCTCAATCTGGCTTCGGGTATTTGAACTCCCGTGTTATTTTCCAGATTTTGGGGAATGGGATTTCATCCCCCATTCCCTGAGTAGTTCCCCTCAATCTGGCTTCAGGTATTTGAACTTCCATGTTATTTTCCGGATTTTGGGGAATGGGATTCCATCCCCCATTCCCTGAGTAGTTCCCCTCAGTCTGGCTTTGGGTATTTGAACTCCCGTGTTATTTTCCGGATTTTGGGGAATGGGATTCCATCCCCCATTCCCTGAGTAGTTCCCCTCAATCTGGCTTCGGGTATTTGAACTCCCGTGTTATTTTCCGGATTTTGGGGAATGGGATTCCATCCCCCATTCCCTGAGTAGTTCCCCTCAATCTGGCTTCGGGTATTTGAACTCCCGTGTTTTTTCCGGATTTTGGGGAATGGGATTCCATCCCCCATTCCCCGAGTAGTTCCCCTCAATCTGGCTTCGGGTATTTGAACTCCCGTGTTATTTTCCGGATTTTGGGGAATGGGATTCCATCCCCCATTCCCTGAGTAGTTCCCCTCAATCTGGCTTCGGGTATTTGAACTCCCGTGTTATTTTCCGGATTTTGGGAAATGGGATTCCATCTCCCATCTCCCAAGTAGTCCCCTTCACATTGGTTTTGGTTGTTCATTTCCCAGCTGTTTTTCGGATTTATGGAAGTGGTTTTCCTTCCCCTAGGTAGTCCCCTTGAGATTGGATTTGGGGTTTTTATTTCCCAGCTGTTTTACAGATTCAGGCAAGGATTCAGGGAAGTCCTGTTCCACCCCCATTCCCCTTAGTTATCCTACTGGAATGGGGCTTTGGTTTTCCATTTCCCAGCATGCTTTCCAGTGTCTGGACATTGATATTCCATTTCATTGACACTTCCCACTTCGGAAAACTGGTCTGAATCAAAAAAGCTCCGAACCGACATCGGCTGGCCCATGAGTTCCGGAAAATTTTCCTATTTCGGCCGACATCGGTTGGCCCATGAGTCATGAGGGGTTCTTCCCATCGGGTGACCCATCAGTCATGAAAGTCACTGCAGAACATTATGTGCGTCGTGCTGACCGTGACCAGAACCGGGACGTGTACCTCACGTCCAACTTGAATCGATTCGACAGAAGCTTGTAGTCGAGGACGGCCAGACGCCCCTATCGGGATGACGTCCCCGTAAAATGTCGTCATATTTGAGGATGTCAAGGGCTTGGTCAAGGGTCTATCTAGTTGAGGGCATTGGTCGTGGTGTGCCAAAGTTTTATGCTCTCGACGCTCTCGTCTCACTACCGTCTCGCAACAGAGATAATATCGAAGGACTGTTCAAGACTCCAACTTTTTACGCCTACCTATCAAATCTATCGATTCTCTAGAAAAGGCTTGGGACCGAACTGTTGCCCATCGTCACACCACCCTTGGTGTGTTAGAGCTGGCGAGACAGTCCAACGTCTCGGCCAAGCACTTCAAGGCGGCAGTTGTCTCACGCTCCTTAACGTGGTGCACTCCCGATTTCCCGCCGACGAGGCGCTCTACCATTCTGCGGCGACGCAGTATTGCGAATCCCGAAGCGTGAAGGGGCCGATGCGAGCAATAGCGGTCATGGACGGACAGGACCGCGCACAGCGCTTTTCCACATCGATGTTTCCGCCCCAACGGGTAAGGCGCCGCCTTTTACGCGGAGGCCCTTCGCGACGCTGTATGGCTGGGGAGGAAGAAGCGAGTTAGGTGAACTTGGTACATTACGGAGCGCGTTCATTGGTCGGTTATAGATGCCTTTGTGAGTGGCCCAGTACAGTAAGGGTGATCGCGAGCTACAGTCGTGGTTGATTACGTCGAGTCAGAATACACTCGCTCGCCTACATAAGCTGCGGTGGCGGGAAAACGATGTTTGTCTACATCGAGGACATGTCTCGCTGCACTACTGCAATATGTTGCCGGAATGGATAGAAATGTGAAGTGCAGGATCAAAAAATATGTGAAGGTGTCTGTCACTTCGGCGTCCGAGTCACCTTAGTCCAAGGCGATTCAGAGTCGGTTCCAATTTGTGCGTTCTGTCACTCCCTCGTCTTGCATCGCCGATTCACACTCTCACAACAGTGACGTAGCAATGCGTTCCGACGAGATCAACGTCTCGCTGCGGGTATGCCGCGCTCGAACACTTTCCCGGCACCATTCATCACAGATCCCATCGAAGTTGAGGAGATAGAGATAGTCAGGAGCGCATGGAGGCTACGCCTAATATCAGTATAGTTGTAGGTTATGAACAGTTTCTGGAGCCCGGAATAACGCGCGGGGCGAAGTTCAAATAGAACACAAATGTCTCACGATCGCATGTACAAGCGATGTCTGGGGTGGTAGTTACGAGCGAGCGAACTTTGAGTATTTAACTACCGAGCGAAAGTGTCGAAGACGTACAACTGTCTCACTAGCGGAATACTGAAGTCGACAGGACAGGAGGGATGCTTTATATGTAGTCAGAACGCGGGTCCGAATAACATCAGGAGTACATGCACATAGAAGAGATCGGGGGAAGCGTTAAACGATATCATACGGGTATTGCGAAAGATGTGGCGGTGACGGTGACTGGGGTGGAAAGTTGGTGACCATAGTGTTTGCGTGGATTGCGCGATTCAACGAAGGTGGGTCAATGACGCCCTCTTCCTTGCGCAAACCAGGCTTCTTGTTGCCACTGTCCTCGACAGCAGCACCCAGATCGGGTGCAGAGGTTGATTCTGGAGAGACGCTGGGAGAAACGGCGACAATTATCGGGAGACGGGATCCTGGGAAAGACAGTGAGGGATAGGATCGGGTCATTGATGGCAGCGGCGCACCTGTAGGAAATATATTGTCGAGAACTGGATTAGAAGCAACTAAAGGCGGGAGATTTGGTGGGTCGGGAGGCGCCAGGGGGTCTACGTTGTGCTGGAGGGCGAGGGCACTGACAGTGGATGGGGAGGTAGGGGAAAGAGGAGAGACGGATGTCGAAGTTGCGGATGTAGGGGGGGGCATTATTGTGACAAATACATCAGAGGTCGCTGGGTTTGGCGAGATGACAGGAACGGAGAGGCTCTCGCTGGTTGTCTGATGAGCAGTCTGGGGGTGGAAGTTGTCAAGCGGTGGCACATCCGTGATGCTTTCGTCGGCATGGGGCGGAGCGGGCACGGACAATGACGGTACATCTGGATTGGCAATGGAAGCAGGGACCTGCGAGGCAATGCGAGAAAAGGACGTGGAGGTAGAGCCATTGTGGGCATGAGGTGTCGAGTCCGGACGATGGCCAGGGACGTTACACAACGGATATGAGGATGGGTGTTGCAGCAGATGCTCGCCAAATGGGGCAAAGTCAGTCACTCGATGTAGAGCGATGTAGACGTTTTGAACCGGTCTGAGGATATAGCCCGCCATCAGCGAACTGTTGTCGTTCTGCACTGTGAGAACGATTTGATTCCAGAGAATACAGAAGTCGTGTTGCAGATCGTGTGACGTATCTTCTACATTCGATTTCGAAGCCGCTTCTAGAATTTCCGAGAACACGTATATTGGCCAGGGCACTTCCCAGAAATGCTTAATTTGCTGGCGAGCGACGTGAATTAAGACGGCAAGTGACAGGCTGTCGCCGTGTGCAGCGTATCCTCGGAGGACGGGTTCTTGGATGCCCAGTTCGTCGGAGGCGAGGAGAAACCAAGAGTCATCGCGCGTCTGCACTTTCGCGATGGTCATGCAGACCGCAGCTGCTAAATTGGGATTATTGCCCCCGTTCTTGTCCCATCCATTCATAATCTGCACAATTTCGGTGGCCATAAGACCACTATATTGGTATCTGGACAAAATCTTGTCAAAGAGATGCAATGCCCCAGGAATGTGCGCGGGATCGGAAGCCTTCGCACAGATGATGGCCCTTCGGTCTTTGATATGCTCAGGTAGCAAATCGGATGAGAAAGTGACGTCCAACAACCCCATTAATCCCATCGAAAGCTTCTTTGTTTGCTCTTCTGTGAGACTAGGCAGAGGGTCGACGACGACGTTCGAATTGCGGAAGCCAAGTAAGCCGGAAAAGAAGCGCTCCAGTTCGTGGTCTTCGTCCAAACTGTCGAACGTCCACATCAAGGCGCGGGCGTCGATCTCCGATGACGACTTAAGAGCAGTTTTCTCGGCTGTCTTCTGCATGCCTTGCCAGAGCAATTCGCGACAACTGTCCTCCAAGGGTCCAAAGTAATCCCAGGCTTGATCAGCAAAGCGCATAAGAGAAAGGGGCCCAAAACAAAAGCACGGAAAACAATAGACCGTAAGAAGGGTGAGGTATTGAAGGAGCCGAAATGTGGCAAAGAGTATTCCAGCTGCGATGTGCCACGCTGGCAATGAGAGTGGGGTATGGTATGGGCAGTCACGATGAATGATAGGGACGATTGCGATACATCCATACAGAGCAGTGCAAATCCCGATCCACGACACAACTGACTTGAAAATGGTGAGATCAACGTTCCATAAGAACACAGAGATGCCGGCAAAGAACCGGAACAGGGAAACGTGCAACAGTGAGGGCAGTGCTTCGACTGCCCACGGAAGGAGAAACTTGTCGACACCTTCGAAAAAGAATGCACGGATCCGCGCTCGCTTGTGCTGGCTGTAACGTGGTTGAGTAACCTTGAGGTACCTTCGTGCCCATTGCTGAAGCAACGTCGCGAGTAGAGCACAGGTGATGCTGATGACCAAGCTCAAGAACAAGAGCGTGTTCACCCAAACTGCAAAGTTTGGTGGGGTAAATGGGGGTGGGGAAGTAGGGAGGGAACTTGAAACGTCGGATCCAGGGTCGGCGAGAGTCTTATAGATATTTGCGAGGTAGAAGTTGGAGGTGTCCTGTGGGTTCGGTCGAATGTCCTGAATGGTTACTGAGATCAAGGACGCGACAGCAGCAGAGAATAAACCAGTCTATAAGATATGAGTCCTGGAAGCACTGCACAGCATTGGGAGATAGGGGACGCACAAAGATGAGAATGCCATCAGCATCCGCCGCCCATCCTTCGGCCATCTTCTTGTCTTCTTCCGTCGCCATTTCGAGATACATGGAGAAAATAGGCCCTGAACCATCGACAAAGTTAGAGGTTCCCCGGGGTTCCTGAGCCGGCGCTGAGTGGGGTGGATACAGGTGGTCACCTATGGGAGTGAGAGTAGCGGGTGAGAACGGTAAGGATAGAGACAAGTGGGAGTTGCGTACCTCCACCCGCCGGGCCAATATCTGCTCTGGTCACATTTGCACTCTCGACAACTTGGGACATTGAAGTTTATGGAGTTGGTTATGGATATGGAAGATTGAGAGTAACTGCTCTTAGCCGGTTGTAAAGCACCACGCGTGTAGAAGTCGTATAGCACCACGAGCGCCACTGGTAGTTGGGCCGCGGTCGGGGTGTTATTTGGCCGTATTGTGTCGAGGTCTAGTCTACACGCAATCGCGATTGTACAAAATAACCAGAACAGCCGCCGTCGCAATACTCGCGGAGGATATCCTTGAAGATGACGTACATGGGAGCTTGGCCTTGCTTCGAGCGGTATACAGATCGCCAAGCTCGCGAGGTACATCTCGTCGTGCAGACCGTGACGAGAGCCGAGACACGTACCTCATGTCCAACTTGAATCGATTCGACAGGAGCTTGTAGTCGAGGACGGTCAGACGTCTCTATCGGGATGACGTCCCCGTAAAATGTTGTCATATTTGAGGATGTCAAGGGCTTGGTCAAGGGTCTAGTTGAGGGCATTGGTCGTGGTGTGTCAAAGATTTATGCTTTCAACGCTCTCGTCTCACTACCATCTTGCAACAGAGATTGAAGGATTGTTCAAGACTCCAACTTTTTTATGTCTACCTATCAAATCTGCCTATTCTCTACAAATCGCTTGCGACCGAACTGTTGCCTATCGTCTCGGTGTGTTACAGCTAGCGACACAGTCCGACGCTTCGGCCAAGCGCTTCAAGGCGGCGGTTGTCTCACGCTCCTTAACGTGGTGCTCTCCCGATTTCCCGCCGACGAGGCACTCTACCATTCTGCGGCGACGCAGTATTGTGAATCCCGAAGCGTGATTGGGACGATGCAAGCAATAGCGGACATGGACGGACGGGACCGCGCACAGCGCTTCTCCACATTGATGTTTCCGTTCCAACGGGTAAAGGGCCACCTCTTACGAGAAATCGGCGGAGGCCCTTCGTGACGCTGTATGGCTGAGGAGGAAGAAGCGAGTTAGGTGAACTTGGTACATGACGGGTTCAATGGTCGGTTATAGATGCCTCTGTGAGTGGTCCAGTATATTGCGGGCCTTGTTCGGGGGCTTATCCAGCGCTTATCACTCACTCTTGAACAGGCGAAGAGATGACCTATGGGACGTGCCAGTGGGACGTTTGACGCCTCAGAAACTCGATGTTGGCGGTTTTCATTCAGCCCATCCATTTCGAGTTGATGGAAGTACGCCCGAGGATCTGCGAGAGCCTGGTATATATTTGCGAAACAGAACTTGGAGGGATCTGGATCATCTGGTGGATGATATCACGAACGTAAGCCTGCGAGGGAGCAGAGAATTGATCGGGGCATCAACCTGATGTTGATGCAGCACCCTCCTCACTGCGTCGCGCTGCCCTCGAACTCTCACATGGACGACCTGAGTTCATACTCATATGCGTTCCATGTCGCCCCCGCCTTCCTTCGGCTGAGGGCCTATTGTGCCCGCTCGTGGGCACAGCGTCCGACCACTTGTGCGCTAATACTCCGAATCCATCCAAGCGAGGTCGGGGTTGACGCGAGGTCCTTCCTGAATTCGTATATTCATAAACCAGGAGATACGGGAAAAAAAGAGGAAGTCGAGAGCCAAGAACGAAATCGCGTATTACAAACAGAGACAAATGTACACAAACATTACCATACAACTTTACAACTGCTCTAGCCCACTCTACCCTCAGAAATGTTCTTATCATGTCAATGGTCTACTTTTCAAAACCCTTCCCCGCCGACTCTATGGGATGCTCGACACCAGTTCCCTAAGCCGTCGCGGAAAACGTCTGTATCGAGGATGTATCCGGCTCTACCCATACGAGCTAAGAAGAGTCAAGAGAAATGAACTATGCAGCTCCGTGGAAGCGCAAAGACAAACTTGGAGAATTCGAAGCGTGTCACCCCGGTCGAGCGCGAGTCAATGACTCTGACTGTTGTGAGCGAGCGAGCTGGTTCGGCACTCTAATTTGTGCGTTCTGACGCCTCCTGCTCTATACCACTTATCTTGCTGTTTCGTATCGCTGATTACCCCCTCAACGGTGACGTAGGAATGTGGTACCGCATCCCCAGGCTCACTTACGGCTAGCTATGGATTCAATTTACCCAACTCGGCAAGCCATCGTCGTCTGAGGTGCTGACCCACCATCGATTGCTGCCCGCACGCCTCATCACGATCCCCTGTATGAGCACCCTTTCGCCCACGCTGTACCCCACCTCGCCTTCCACCGCGCGTATCTTCGTCCAATGTGATCGTGAATTTGAGTTACATAGTGTACATGCGCGCTCTTCCACCCTCGCTTGACGCTCCGACCGGCGCCGGAAACTTCCGCACTGCCACGTGCGTCGCCATGAGGTGCCGCGCCGTACTCACGATGCTGTGAAGGTACAAGAAGTCTCTGTAGCAACTTGCGGGGTCAGGATGAGTCAGCCTCGCCAAGAGATTTGGAGGTTGGAGGCGAAGTGCATTGATCAGCATCGTAGGACAAGCTCGTGTGAGTAACTGTCTCGCTGTCTTGCTCTGATGACTTACAGTTCGCAGAGAAGGCATGGTCCGGCACAGGTGCATTCACCAGGCCTGATCGCCGTCAAATGTTGATCCATATTCGCGACGGCGTCGGTATACCTGTCGTTAGTGGGTAGTCGCAGCTGCTTGCATAGCTCGCACAGGGCACCCTCGTGTTATTATTCTGTTCGATCTATACACTTCCAACTTTCGATATTCGTGCAATATTTTCGAGTCCCGAAGGAACACACCCCTTATCTTTTGTCACTTGAACATGTCGTTGAGATTACAATGGCCATGGCTCATCGATGAATCGACCGATTAGAGAGACTGCAGCGCGGAAAGGAGAGAGCGCCAGTGAAGAGAGGGTGTCGATAGTGAATGCGCCTTTGGCCAGTTGTGAAGCGCCATGAGGCCATGCACGAGGCCAATCAGTTCAGGGTGATATGTGATATGTAAGGGTGATCGCGAGCTACAGTCGTGGTTGATTACGTTGAGTCATTCTCGTTGTTGCTCGCTCGCCTAAATAAGCGGCGGTGGCGGGAAAACGATGTTTGTCTACATCGAGGATATGTCTCGCTTTGCACTACTGCAGGAATGGATAGAAATGTGCGTTCCATGGAAGTGCAGGATCAAAAAATATGTGAAGGGTGTCTGTCACTTTGGCGTCCGAGTCACCTTAGTCCAAGGCGAGTCGGTTCTAATTTGGCCTCGTCTTGCACCGCTGATCACACTCTCACAACAGTGACGTAGGAATGCGTTCCAATGAGATCAACGTCTCGCTTCGTGTATGCCGCGCTCGAATGCTTTCCCGGCACCATTCATCACAGATCCTATCGAAGTTGAGGAGATAGAGATAGTCACCCAGGAGCGCTTAGATACGCCTAATCGGGAGGGACGCCGCTCATCAGGCTCGCACTCTACTTGCGTTTAAACACATTTCGGCGGCGACACGAAAAGGTATCAGTATAGTTGTAGATTATGAATAGTTTCTGGAGCTCGGAATACACGCGCGGGGCAAACTGAATAGAACACAGATGTCTCACGATCGCGTGTGCGAGGGATGTCTGAGGTAGTAGTTACGGAGCGAACAAGTCGAAGACGTACAACTATCTCACTGGCAGGTATACTAAAGTCGACAGGACGGGAGGAATTTATATTAGGTAGTCAGGACGTGGCTCCGAATAACGTCGTGCATGAACACACTGAATCTCAACAATAGTGACATTAAGATCTCACATGCACATATAAGAGATCGGGGGAAGCGTTAAACGATATCATACGGGTATTGCAAAAGATGTGGCGGTGACAGAGACTGGGATGGGAGATCGATGACCATATCGTTTGCGTGGTTTGCGTGATTCAACGAGGGGGGGTCAATGGCGTCCTCTTCCTTGCGCAAACCAGGATCCTTGTTGCCACCGCCCTCGACAGCAGCACCAAGACCAGGTGCAGAGGTTGGTGCTGGAGAAACGCCGGGTGAAACGGTGTCCATAATCGCGTGATGGGACCCTGGGAAAGACAGTGAGGGGTAAGATCAGGTCGTCGATGAGAGGGAAGGCAGCGGCGTACCTGTAGGAAGTATATTGTCAAGAACTGGATTAGAAGCAGCGAAAGATGGGGGATTTGGTGGGTCGGAAGGCGCTAGGGGGTCTACGTTGTGCTGGAAGGCGAGGGCAGTGGATGGGGAGGGAGAGGAAAGAGAAGAGGCGGATGTCGAAGTTGCGGATGTAGGGCGGGGTATTACTATACCAGAGGTGACGGATTCATCAGAGGTCGCTGGATCTGGCGAGGTGATAGGAATGGAGAGGCTCTCGGTGGTCGTCTCATGAGCAGTCTGGGGATGGAAGTTGCCAAGCGGTGGCACATCTGTAATGCTGTCGTCGGCATGGGATGGGGTGGACACGGACAAGGATGACACTTCGGGACTAGCAATGGAAGCAGGGACTAGTGATGCGATGCGAGAAGACGTGGAGGTAGAGCCATTGTGGACATGGGGTGTCGAGTCCAGACGATGGCCAGGGACGTTACACAATGGATATGAGGACGGGTCCAACAGACCCGCGCGAATTGAGGCAGAATCGGTCTCTCGATGTAGAGCATTGTAGACGTTTCGAATCGGTCCGAGGATAAGCCGCGCCATCTGCCAACTGTTGTCGTTCTGCGCTTTGAGAACGATTTGATTCCAGAGAGAACAGAACTCATGCTGCAGATCGCGTGACGTATCTTCTACAATGAATGTCGAAGCCGCTTCTAGAATTTCCGAAAACTCGTACCACGGCCAGGGCCCTCCGAGTCCCAAGAAATGGTCAAATTGCTGACGAGCGACGTGAATCAAGATGGCAAGTGACAGGCTGTCACCGTGTGTGGCGTAGTTTCGGAGGATGGGTTCTTGGATACCCAGTTCGTCGGAGGCGAGGATAAACCAAGAGGTATCGCGCCTGTGCACTTTCGCGACGGTCATGCAGAACGCAGCTGCCAGATCAGAATTACTGCTCCCGTTCTTGCCCCATCCTTTCATGATCTGCACAATTTCGGCAGACACCGAACCACCGTCACGGTATTGATATCTGGTCAAAATCTTGTTAAGAACATGAAATACCGGAATATGCGCTGGATCGAGAGCCTTCGCGCAGATAATGGCCCTCCTGTCTTTGACATGCCCAGGTAACAAATCGGAAGAGAAAGTGATGTCCAACAACCCCATCAATGCCGTCGAAAGCTTCTCCTTTTGCTCTTCTGTGAGACTAGGCAGAGGATCGTTGACGACTTTTGAGCTGCGAAAGCCAGGTAAGCCGGAAAAGAAGCGCTCCAGTTCGTGGTCTTCGTCCAAACTGTCGAACGTCCACATCAAGGCGCGAGCGTCGATCTCCGATGATGAGTTCAGAGCAGTTTTCTCGACTGTCTTCTGCATGCCTTGCAAGAGCAATTTGCGATAACTTTCCTTTGAGGATTCAAAGCGACGGTAGACGGCTTCAGCAAAGCGCACAAGAGAAAGGGGCCCAAAACAAAAGCACGGAAAACAATAGACCGTAGACATGGTGAACCATTGAAGGAGCCGAAATGTGACAAAGAGGATTCCAGCCACAATTTGCGACGCCGGCAATGAGAGTGGGGTATGGTACGGGCTGTCATGACGAAAGATCGGGACGAACGTGATACATCCGTACAGAGCGGTGCAAATCCCGACCCATGACACAACCGACTTAAAAACGGTGAGATTAATGTTCCATAGGAACACAGAGACGCCAGCAAAGAACAGGAACAGGGAAACGTGCAGCAGTGAGGGCAATGCTTCGACCACCCACGGAAGGAGAAACTTGTCGACGCCTTCGAAAAAGAATGCACGGATCCGAGCTCGCTTGTGCTGGCTGTAACGTGGTTGAGTTACCTTGAGGTACCTTCGTGCCCACTGCTGAAGCAACGTCGCAAGTAGAGCACAACTGATACTGATGACCAAGCTCAAGAACAAGAGCGCGTTCACCCAAACAGCAGGGTGTGGCGGAGTAAATGGGGGTGGGGAAGTAGGGAGGGAACTCGAAACATTGGATCCAGGGTCGGCGAGAGTCTGATATATGTTTGCGAGGTAGAAGTTGGAAGTGTCTTGTGGGTTCGGTCGAATGTCCTGAATGGTTACTGAGATCAAGGACGCGACAGCAGCAGAGAATAAACCAGTCTATGAGGGGTGAGTCCTGGAAGCACTGCATGGGATCGGAAGATAGGGGACGCACAAAGATGAGAATGCCATCAGCGTCCGCTGCCCATCCCTCGACCATCTTCTTGTCCTCTTCTGTCGCCGTTTCAAGATACATGGAGAAAATAGGCCCTGAACCATCGACAAAGTTAGACATTCCCCGTGGTTCCTGAGTCGCCGCGGACTGGGGTGGATACGAGTGGCCGCCTGGGGATGGCAGTGGCAGATGAGAATGGCAAGGATGGAGCAAAGCGAGAGAAAGGTAGTACCTCTGCCCAAGCCTATATCCGCCCCGGTTACATCGAAGCTTTGGGACATGGAGAGAGTCTATTACGAAGAGTACAATGTAGGAGTGACTGCTTCAGTGCTTCTTGACTGTAACGGGGTCTGCCGAATCGCTGCTCTCATTAATACTGTTTGGTCTTGTTGTGCCGAGGCTAATTGACTAACTAGACGCCGTCGCAAAATATCAACCAAAATATCAACGTATATCATCCACAGAGGGAGCTCGTAGTCGAAGGTCAGTCACCTCTATCTGTGACTTTGCACGATTAAGAGATGCCCCTTCTGTTGTATTTTTGGACATCAAGAGGCTAGGTCTAAGTGCGTGCATAACCTTTTTCCCCCATCGATGCTTTCATTGCACAACCGTCTTGCAATAGAGATTGATATTCCTTATTTGAGAATTCCTCACGCCGCACATATTAAACCTCTGGCTTATCTATTCTTCAGAAGCCCTATCTTCGCGTCCGCGGTCGCAGACTTCGTGCTCACTGGCAATCATGCCTTCCAGAGCGCTTCCTTGGAGCGCCTTGCGACATCTTATCTAAAGTGGGGCAGCCGTACGTCCTCTACCCCTCTCTCGTGCAGAGACACGGCGGCCTCACAGTATACGTCTACCAGCTCGCACGCGTCGTTCACCAGCCCCCCGTATCGCAGACGATGCAGCTTTCCGTGCTCGACGCGACCACCACGGCCCTCTCCGATTCGAATTTGACGTCCTTGCTATGCGAGCATACCCACTCTTCGCGCTCCTCCGGATATTCCTAGATGACAGGCTGGACGACCTGCACATGTCCGCGAGCCAAGTTGGGTGCTAGGTCGTCGACGGTGAGCCTTTTCCCTCTTCCTTTTTCTTTCTTCCTGCCCGTGGAGAATGACCCCGTGTTGACGCTGTCATAGATAAAAGGGAATCTACACTGGTTTGTTAATGGTCAAGCTCGAGCACTCTGCGCAGCGCATTCCCTCCGCATCATGCGCCTGGCAGGGTGGGCGACCCGGCAGCGCGCTTGGCTAAGAGAATCGGAAGCAGTCTGTGGCTCGGGTGGGATAATGTGCCAAACGTCGGTTTCAAACGCGCAGAAGGACCTGTCATTCTCGATGTCGACTGCGGTGGCGTCCTCTCGACAACAAGGCATGTATATGTCTACTCTCAACCCGTCAGAACGGTCAGATAGCCTCCATCGACTACCGTGTAACACCCTCCCGGAACGAACTTGTCGCTCATGCTCCATAGTACCATCTCGGAAAGATGCTCGCCGCTGCTCAACACAAGACCCAAGTAGCCGAAGCTGAGGAGGTAGAGATGATTACCCAGGGGCATGCAGAGGTCACGCCTCACCAGGACGCCCATCGGCCTGCGCTCTACTTGCGTGTACACGTATTTCATCACGACGCGAAAAATTATTCAATAGAATCAGTATAGTAACATCGAGAACCCAACAGGAGTATCACACGCAAATATGAGAGACTGGGAGAATCGTTAAACGATATCATACGAGTATTGCAAAAGAAGCGGCGGTGACGGAGATTGGAGTGAAAGATCAGTGACCATAGTGTTAGCGTGGATTGAGCGATCCAACGAGGGGTCAACATCGCCCTCTTCCTTGCGCAAACCAGGCTTCATGTTGCCACCGCCCTCGACAGCAGCACCCAGATCAGGTGCAGAGGTTGGCACTGGAGAGACGCTGGGAGCAACGGCGACAATTATCGGGTGACGGAATACTGGGAAAGACAGAGAGGGGTAGGATCGGGTCACCGATGGGAGTGAAGGCAGCGGCGCACCTGAAGGAAGTATATTGTCGAGGATTGGATCAGAAACAGCTAAAGGTGGGAGATTTGACGGGTCGGAAGGCGCCAGGGGGTCTACGTTGTGCTGGAGGGCAAAGGCAGTGGGTGGGGAGGTAGAGGAAAGAGGAAAGGCGGATGTCGAAGTTGCGGACGCACGGTGGGGTATTATTATACCAGATGTGACAAATGCATCAGAGGTCGCTGGATCTGGCGAGGTGACAGGAACGGAGAGGCTCTCGGTGGTCGTCTCATGAGCCGTCTGGGGGTGGAAATTGTCAAGCGGCGGCAGATCCGTGATGCTTTCGCCGGCATGGGCTGGGGCGGGCACAGACAAGGATGATACTTCGGGAATGGCGGTGGAAGCAGGGACTGGTGATGCGATGCGAGAAAAGGATGTGGATGTAGAGCCATTGTAGGTATGAGGTGTCGAGTCCGGACGATGGCCAGGGACGTTACACAATGGATATGAGGACGGGTGCCACAGATCCTCGCCTATAGGGGCAGAATCGGTCCCTTGATGTAGAGCGATATAGACGTTTCGAATCCGTCTGAGGACAAACCACGTTATCAGCGAACTGTGGTCGTTCTGCGCTTTGAGAACGATTTGATTCCAGAGAGAACAGAACTCATGCTGCAGATCGGGTAGCGTATCTTCTACATTCAATTTCGAAGCCGCTTCTAGAATTTTCAAGAACTCGTGCCCCGGCCAGTGCCATTCCTTGACATGGTTAAATTGCTGTAGACCGGTGACCGTCTGTATATGAAGGGTAAACCTGCGATATACAGACCGGTACATCTGAGTTTTAATCCCTATGGCGTCTGTCTCCATTGAAAATTTACTTTTATGGGAATCCCCAAAATGGCATCTCGTTATGTAAGTCACTGTAATCTGAACGCGTCTCGATATTGGGACGCGTCGTCTCGCGTCTGTATTGGTGGGCAGATAACTTGAATGAATATATGCACTTCTTCTCTTTCTTTTCTTGAGACATGGACCTCGCGACTGAGCTAGGGCTACGGGATATACAAGACCTCCCTGAGGACATGTTACATTCGACCTATGAGACTCTTGTTCCCTCAGAGCGTCGTCTTCCTGTTACTTTTTGGGCGCAATACGATGAAGAGAAGCAGTCTATCGGTCTCCGTGCCTGCCTCCTACTTTGGGTTATCTCAAACTTCGAAGTTCTGCCTCGGGAGTTTCAGGTCACTGCGACGATTGCAATTATGTCTGGACAAGACTCGTTGATTGATGTCGGCACTGGTGCAGGCAAGACCTTGTGCATGATTCTTCCTTGCTTGCTCTCCCCGGATACTATAGCTATCATCTTTTCGCCTTTGAAGCGCCTTCAGTCGGTACAAGTACTTAGTTTTGCTCGTTATGGGATCAAGGCAATCGCTATTAACGAGGATACTCCTAACGACCCTGATCTCTGGCAGGTCTGCCTTTGCAGACTGTCTGTTCTGGATCGCTGTGACTTATGTGAGGCCTTTAGAGTATTCGCGATGCGGAATATTCGGTTCTCCTAGTGCAGCCGGAGCAACTCTGTATGACCAACGGTCACCTCCCTCGACTGGCGCGTCTGGTTGCCGAGGATCGACAGTTCCTGAGGCGTGTTCAGCGGCTGCACGTTGACGAGGCTCATTTCATATACACTGCTGGCCTTAAACACTATGGGCTTCCCGCTTTTCGACCAGCATGGGGTCGCCTGGGTGAGTTCCGGATCAAAATCGGGAAGCAAGTCCCCATGCAGGCTCTCTCTGGGACGCAGCCGCCGCACATCAAGGCGGCGATAATCAAGAGTCTTCTCTTTGATGAATCAAGACTATCCTCTGTTGAACTGACGAGCAACCGACCCAATACTGTCTACGCAACGCATCCGATCATCGGTGAACTCTCGGACTTTCGCAATTTAGACTTCGTCATCCCTGTGCCTTACCCTGCTGGCTGGAAACTACCCAAAACTCTCGTATTTCATGACAGCGTTGATCAGGCCGGCGAAGCAGCTATGTATCACACAAAGCGACTTCCAGAAGACCTCCAGAAGAAAGGCCTAGTCATGCATTATCACGGGGGCATGTCTAAGGAATATCTGACCAAGGTCTATGAAGATTTCAGCAAACCGGACGGTCATTGTAGGGTACTGCATGCAACTGAGGGCGCGTCCACGGTATGCTTCAACTACGCCTATCGTCTGTGGTTAATATCTGTGATCAGGGATTGGACATCGGGGACATTGAGATCGTTATTCAGTATGGGATAACTCGGGACGTACCGACAGCACTCCAACGAGGTGGACGGGGTGGGCGCAGCTCGACAGGAGAGGCGATATTTCTCATCATGTACGAGCCATGGGTGAAGACGATCGACCTCAAAGCCGTCATAGTCGAAACAGCATCTGACCCGGACCACCCAAACGTCCCGAAATTAACAAAACATTCAACCAAGCAAGCCCGCACTGGTGTTGCAATGATAAAGGTCATCCAGCAGAACGAGGAGTGTCTGCGGCGACTATTTGCAACTTATCTCAACGACCAAGCTCCTGATGGTACGTATCCGTGCTAAGACGACTTGTTGGCGCTGATATTCCACGATCCCTTTAGCACTTTATTTCACAACTAAGTGGTGTTGTGATCGTCACCCCGGGTCCGATTTTCGCCTGTGCACTTTCTTCAAGGGTCGACTTCTCTATCAGGATCCGGATACTTCAGGGCTTTATTATGGTGGTATCGACGAATCTGACCGTGAAGAAATTCTCCCGCCGCTACGAAAGAAGCGAAAGGCCGGCGTCAAGGTCAGGGCGACCAACGAGCAGGCACCGCTAACGGATAGACTCATTGCCTGGCGTCTTCGAGTATACGACAGTGACCCTCTGGCATCTGTGCGGCCGCCAACGTTTATCCTCAATGACTCCAGCATAAAGAAACTTTCTAGGTTACACCCCGCAGAAGTCACAGGCCCCGAGAAAATCGTCAGCGTCCTCGGCGAGACTCAGGAATGGCAGGCCAATTGGTCCGGGCAAGTCTACGCGACTATCCGGGCTTATGATCAAGAACTCGAGGACCTCCGCAAGAAGGAAGCAGCTCGACACAAGGCTCGCCAGAAGCGTGTTAAACAAGACCAAGACACAGCCAAGTTCGCTGAGGAATCCAACCTGACAGAGGAACGCATCCGCCAGGAGGTCTTGCAGCGACATCGCGCAGCCGTGGGACTCGGAGGGACTCTGACGATGCGAGAGGCTCTAGACGATATCACGGAGAACATCCCTGTTCGTCGTAGTACTAGGCTACAAAACTTGAAGTAGTAGTCGTACAATCTACTCCGCCGTCAACTCGTCTGAGTCGTCTGTTGAGTCGTCTGCATCACCATCTCCGTCTGGGTCTACCGCAAGAGCCATTTGTGGCAAAGAATCGAGTTCTTCGTCGTACCCCTTGCCTTCTACCATGGCACAAAACTTCCGATTGAAGGTGTTCAGCGACGACGACAGCAGCTTCGCTTCGCCCATAGCGAGGATGTCGGGCACAGCTTTGGCCTTCGCATTTCCAGGTCTGTCTTCTTCGTACATGTGCAGCTGTTCTTCGCGCACCTTCTTGGCAATGCGCCAGACCAGATGGTCTGTTTTGGGGTCCGTGTGCGTGGTACCTTGATATGCAGTTTTCATGGCCACGGAAACGCGTTTTTTGAGTTTCTTTATTATATCGATTGCGGCCGAGATGTTTCCGAGACGATCCCACGTCGAATTAAGTCCCTTTGCCTGTAAGAGTTTCTATCGAGATCTGGTATCAAGCTCTTAGTCCTCGGGCCACGACTATTACAGACCTTGAGCTCTCCGATCAAATGCTCGATATTAAGGTCGATCGGCATCGCATGGCCCGTAAGTCCAGAGACGTTCACTAGCATGTTATCACGCATTATATCCCTGCACATGTCTCATCAGCCTGTCCTGACGTCAGATATAGAGACTTACGCGAACTCCGGGGTCCAAATGTGCTTCAGGTTCAATAGGAAATGCAGGATTTCCATACAGTAGTTATTCCCACCGGATCCCCTAAACATCATTGCCAGCTGTGGAAGGAAGTCTTCGATGCGACCAATGTCACCATCTGAGATTGCCCGAACAAGCTCGGCGACGTAGAGTAGGTCCCGAGTAAGGAGCCTGAGATTCTGATGCGCCTTATCTTTGTCTGGATCTGGCCGCGTTGGAGACAAGGCCTTTGGGGTAGCGATGGACAGGGCAGCAGATTCATAGTCTGATTCGTCGCTATCGTCTTCGTCAGTTGGTGAATTGTCATCGAGTCTACCCACTCGGATCATCGGTGTAGCATGTCGGCACAGTATTTTATCAGCCAGACCGAGCAGCTCTTCCGCTGACGGTTCTGTGGCAGCAAACTCAGCGAGGTCAGAATATCCACTCTCAGTTCGCCAAGCATTCAGTAAGATGCCATCCAAGACCTGAGTGAGCGCCGACAGAAGTGTGTGGTAATCAGGATGATCGCCGCCAAGGACGAGTCTTCTCCAGAAGGGCAAAGAAGTATGCTAAGCTGCCCGTTTGGTCCAGCGATCCTCGGTGAACGTGCAACAACGCCCAGACGAGATTAAGGCACAAATGGAAGAGCCCAAAGCCTAGCTGAAAGACTTCGCGGCGTGTCCAGTGGCTTGTGTCGCGTGCCCGGAGAATTTGGCCAGATCGGATCCGCGAGTTGGTTAGCTGGTCATTGAACGTCGGGATTGCGTGTTCACACAGATCCTCAGCAGTGCGTTTAAGTTGAGTAAGGAAGACATCGTCGTGGAAGAGTAGATTGCCGCGGACAGTTGCCTCTTCAATCGTCGACACCCGAATCGGAAATTGTTCTGTCTTGTATCCAGGCGGCATCGGGCGTCGAGAGACATGTTGCAGCGCCGGATCTTTCGCATAGCCTTGGAATTTGATGGAGTATTTTGTCAGGACGCGAACGATGACCACCTTGAGCTGGAATTGAAACGACCGGAGTTGCTGATCTGTTGGACGAATGTCTCTATTGAAATCGAGGCCTTTTGCTTTCCCGAAGCGTTCCAGTATCGGTGCCAGCTTCATGTGCTCAGGCCTACCATTACGGACCTTGTACAGTATACCAAAAGTCCCAGAAGTTACTTTGGCTGGTCCAGACGAACCCCGCTGCTCGACAAAGATCGAGGTGCTGATTTGTATATTGTCATAGCAGAATATATGAGGCCCAGAGCCAACCTTGACAGCCAGTTTAAGACATTGACTCGCCAGCGCAGCAATATTGTTCATCACAGAATTAAAGCACAGAGAAAGGCCACAGCGATGCAGAGCCTCAATAGTTTGTCGAGAACATCTGCTGCTCCAGAGAAACAGACCGAATAGCGCAGGAAACCCAAGAACGCGATTTGAGCGTTGGTAGCTTAGTTGCCGCACGATTATATCACACATCTACAGTGCATGATATTGGTATTCAGTACTCGATAAATTGACATTAAACGTACGGCATCAGGATGCTTTATCTTATTTTTCTCCTTTGCCAGAGACGTCTCCGCTGCTCTGAGTAGAATCCCTGTCAGAAAGGGTGCCTTGTCGCAAGTGCTCGAAACCGTCCATGACTTGATAAAGTCCGGGGTTATGGCAGCGATGCCCGGCAGCAAGTCTGTCTCCTTGACTAAGTTCATCTCCTTGTCGATAGCACCGCATATGTGTTTGAGTGCATGCGGCTCCAGCCAAGACCAAAGCTTCGCCCTACCAGAGTCCACAGCATGAATAGAATCGAGCATCTGAGCAAGTTTTCTGTTGCCATCCTTATAAAGCTCGACCCGATATCCAGCATACTCGGGTTTGCAGTCATCGAGGATCTCCAGGATAAGATCAAAGGGACTCAGATTCCCTTCCCTGAGCAGCGCGAGGACTTTCCCAAACCGTTCCACGCGCGATATTCTAACAGAACGAGAGCCTGTTTGACCTTCATCGCCTCGCGCTGACCATTGCGTAGACCTGTCCTGCCTGGGCAGCGCTTCTACAAGCAGTGACTCCTCTTGTGAACCAAATGTCGTCGGGGGTCGAAAGCGAAATCTTGAGGGATTGTGAGAAGACCCAGACGCTACATAAGATGTGCACAAGGAGCCCGGGGTTGAAGGAGATGCAGCAGACGCTTCTTGAGACCCAAAGGACAAGAGTTCCCCTCTAAACTTAGTTGCTCTCTGTTTAGGAGCAGTGCGCCGAGGTATTGTGACAGTAGAAAAATTTGTCTCAGCAAAGGTAAGAGGCAGCATGTCGAGGAGGAGAAAACGTTGGAATGTAATATGGACTCTAACTTAGACGCGTCTCGATATCAAGGATCTAATCTCGAGTCGCGCTGACTTACATAACGAGATGCCATTTTGGGGATTCCCATAAAAGTAAATTTTCAATGGAGACAGACGCTATAGAGATTTAAACTCAGATGTACCAGCCTGTATATCGATTATCATATACAGGCTGGTCACGAGCCTAAAATTGCTGGCGAGCGACGTAAATTAAGATGGCAAGTGACAGGCTGTCACCGTGTGCGGCGTAGTTTCGGAGGATGGGTTCTTGGATGCCCAGTTCGTCGGAGGCGAGGAGAAACCAAGAGTCATCACGCCTCTGCACTTTCGCGACGGTCATGCAGACCGCAGCTGCCAAATTAGTATTACTGCCCTCGTCCTTGCCCCATCCTCTCATAATCTGTACAATTTCCGCGAAGATTGGACCACAATATTTGTATCTGGACAAAATCTTGTCAAAGATACGAAATACCCTGGGAATGTGTGCCGGATCGGAAGCCTTCGCGCAGATGATGGCCCTCCTGTCTTTGACGTGGTCAGGTAGCAAATCGGATGAGAAAGTGACGTCCAACAATCCCATTAATCCCACCGAAAGCTTCTCGTTTTGTTCTTCAGTGAGGCCAGGTAGAAGATTGTCGACGACTTTTGAGCTGCGGAGGCCAGGTAAGCCGGAGAAGAAGCGCTCCAGTTCGTGGTCTTCGTCCGAACTGTCGAACGTCCACATCAAGGCGCGAGTATCAATTACCGATGGTGCATTCAGAGCAGTTTCCTCAGCTGTCTTCTGCATGCCCTGCACAAGCCGTTTGCGATAGCTTTCTTCCAGGGATTCGAGGCGAAAGAAGGATTCACCACTACGGTAGTCCAACACTGTGAGCCTCCGAAGGGCCCGAAAAATGAGATATAATTTTTTTTTTTTTTTTTTTTTAAATCCATTTACGTGCGCCTTGGGGCCTAATACCCTATGTAGCACGAGTCTGTTTGTCTAATACATAGTCGGTTTTGTGCGTTCGAATATGTGTCTGAGTATCAAAAGTCCCCTCCACTCCCGGCTGGGAGTGGCTTGGCTTCCCGTCAAGCGATGTGTAAAGAGGGGCGGGTGTACCGCCTTGGCGTGAGTTGCGAGCCGCGATTGAGGAACTTGCGCGGTCCTGTTGGCGTACTTGTGGCTTGCTTCTACGTCTTCCACTTTACTCAGCGAGTCTTGATTGGGCCTATGCGGCCCGGCGAGTCGTGGGGATGGGAGAGGGTGAGCGTGGGATGCGCGTGGGTGGGGGGAAGTTCGTGGTGTGTGTGGGGTGTCGGTGTGATGGTCCATCTTGGATGTGCCGTGTCTCTTTTTCGTCGCTCCTTTTCTGCCCTGTTCCTGTTTCCTGTCTCTGCGCCCTGCCTCCTATCTTTGACGCTGTATCTCCCTGCGCGAATCTTCCTGAGTCTTGTATGTATTTGATCAGTGGGATAGTTGACTTGGGGTCTTGTAAGAGCTTCGCATAATGGCTTTCTGTCGCCCTTTTTCTCTTGAAGAGCGTCCAGCGTTCGTGTGCGTATGCTGGGCAGTCTAAGATGAAATGCTGCGGCGTCTCTGGGCTGTGGCCGCATGCTGGGCAGTTGTCGCTTTCCGCTCTTTTGAATCTGAATAGATAAGCGTTGAGGGGGAAATGGCCCGACCTCAGTTGGAATAGCCAACTAGCTCCTTTTCTAGAGAGATTGGGGTCGCTCGTCAGTTTCAAGAACTTTTGGGATGGTAGTGACGAGTCTATCTGCTTAAGTTTATGTGCCCGCGAGGACGCTTGCCAGTCGGTCTTCCACCAGACTTTGAGTCTTTCTTTGAAGTGCTGTCTTGAGGCGGACTTGTTGGTTTTGAGGGGTTGACGGAGGTGCGGCGGGAGGGCGGCGAGCGGCGACATCTTACCATCCGCGGCAGCTTTCGCCTCTTCGTCTGCTTTTTCGTTACCTTGTATATATGAGATATAATATCCCAGTGACAATGTGCCGTGCCGGTAATGAGAGTGGGGTGTGGTATGGACTGTCATGACGAAAGATCGGGATGAATGTGATGCACCCGTACAGAGCAGCGCAAACGCCGATCCACGACACTACCGACTTGAAAATAGTCAAATCAACGTTCCATAGGAACACAGATATGCCGGCAAAGAATAGGAACAGGGAGACATGCAACAGTGTGGGCAACGCTTCAACCGCCCACGGAAGGAGAAACTTGTCGATGCCTTCAGCAAAGAATGAACGGATCCTTGCTCGCTTGTGTGGGCTGTAACGCAGCTGAGTCACCTTGAGGTATCGTCTTGCCCACTGCTGAAGCAACGTCGCGAGTAGAGCACAGCTGATACTGATGACCAAGCTCAAGAACAAGAGCGTATTCACCCAAACAGCATAATGTGGCGGAGTAAACGGGGGTGGGGAAGTAGGGAGGGAACCAGAAACGTTGGATCCAGGGTCGGCGAGAGTCTTATATATGTTTGCGAGGTAGAAGTTGGAAGTGTCCTGTGGGTTCGGTCGAATGTCCTGAATGGTTACTGAGATCAAGGACGCGACAGCAGCAGAGAATAAACCGGTCTATGAGAGATCAGCCCTGGAAGCGCTGTATGGCATCGGAAGGTAGGGGACGCACAAAGATGAGAATGCCATCAGCGTCCGCTGCCCATCCTTCGGCCATCTTCTTGTCCTCTTCCGTCGCCATTTCGAGATACATGGAAAAAATAGGCCCGGAACCATCGACAAAGTTGGATGTTCCCCGGGGTTCCTGAACCGGCGCCGAGTGGGGTGGATACGAGTGGTCGCCTGGTGGTGGCAGTGGCGGGTGAGAACGGTGAGGATAGAGACAAGTGGGGGTAAGGTACCTCTGCCAGAACCTATACCTGCCCCGGCCATGTCGACAATCTCGAGAGCTTGGGACATGGAAGGTTATGGAGTGAGTCGATTAAAATTTGGGAGGGTGGGACGCGTTAAGAGTGATTGCTCCAAGGATTGCTCTTCCGTCAGTAGTAAGCTGCCTTGTGGACACCATGAGGTACAACAACGGGGTTAGCCGAAACGCGAGCGCTCGACGCAACGGTTTGTCTTGGGAATTTGCGAAATACAGTAAGTCATTTGTGCGCTGTCGTAAGTAAGTCGTTTTTGCGTTACAGGTGTCGATGTGAATGACACAATAAGTAGTAGTTCACTGTTATATAATGGCTGGCTTTCACGACTAGTGGCAAGACTAGTGGTATGGAAAACCCGTACGGGTCACGCGTCACAGTTCCTCACTCTTTCTCCGCGGTGTTTGTAGCTCGTAATAGGATCGTATGTACACAAGACGAGAAAATAGTACCAGTGTAGTGATATCGTATCGGCAACTCAGCAGGGATATATGCCGTACACATGCATAAGAGATTTAGGGGCGCGTCAAACGATATCATACGGACAATGTGAAGGAAGCGGAAGATGATCTCCAGTACGCACAGTGTTAGGCTCTAGCAGCGAAGTACCCGCAATGGCTACGTCTGAGTTGGTAACCAATGGCAATGGCGAAGATTGAGGTAGGAGATCCAGGGCCATAACGTTTGCGTGGACTGCATGATTTACAGAGGATGTGTCAAGAGCGTCGTTTTCCTTGCGAGAACCAGGTCTCGGGCTTCCATCATTCTCGGTAGTGGCGCCCAGATCGGCTGCACAGGTCGGCCGTGGAGGGTTTATGGGAGCAGTGGTAGCGATTAACAAGGGATGAAATTCTGGGCAAGTCGGTGAGAGGCTGGATCGGGTCATGGGTAGGCGTGAAGATAGCGGCGCAGCTGTCACCGTAGGGGAAGTATTATCGAGAACTGGATTAGAAAGCGCTGAAAACGGGAGGTCTGGTGTATAGGAAGGCGCTAGGAGGTCAGCATTGTGCTGGAGGGAAACGGCAGCGGATGGGGATGTGGAAGGAAGAGGAACGACGTATGTCGAAGCGGCAGAAGTAGGGTGAGGCATTATCCTACCAGGAGCGACAAATGCATCGATGGTCGCTGGATCTGGTGAGGTAGCAGGAATGCGGAGGCTCTCGGTGGTAGTCTGATCAACAGGGTGAAAGGTGTCAACCAGTGGGACATCCGTGAGGCTATCGACGACGCGAAGTGGGGCGGGTACAAACGAGGAAGATGCATCGGGGTTGGCAAGGGAAGCAGGGACTGGCGCAGCGTTATCATCCAGGACAGTGCGAGCAATGGTCACAGGGGAAGAGTCGTCATGAATATGGCAAGCGACGTTGCACACTGGATATGAGGATGGATCAAACAGAACGGGATCCTATCTGTCTGTAGAGGCGGAGAATCGTGTTGGCGCGGATTCGGTATCTCGATGCAGAGAGACGTAAATGTTGAGAATCGGTCTGAGGATCCAGGGCGCCATCGTCTGATTGTCGTCATTCCGAGCTTTGAGAACGATTTGATTCCAGAGAGCACAGAACTCGTGCTGCAGTTCGGGTGACGTATCTTGTACATTGAATTCGGAAGCTGCTTCTAGAAGCTCCGAGAACTTGTAATCTGACCAGTCCCCTTCCCAGAAATGGCCAAATTGCTGGCGAGCAACGTAGATCAAGATGGCAAGTAACAGGTTGTCGCTATGTGCGGCGTACTCCTGGAGGACGGGTTCTTGGACACCCAGTGCATGGGAGGCGAGAATAAACCAAGAGTCATCGCGCTCTTGCATCGTTGCGATAATCACGCAGACTGCAGCTACCAAATTAGTATTATTGTCCCATCCGCTCATAATCTGCACAATTTCGGCAGACATCGGACCATTAGATTGGCACCGGGACCAAATCTCGCTCAGGACACCAGATACCCCGGGAATGTGTGCTGGATCGAAAGCCTTCGCGCAGATGATGGCCCTCCGGTCTTTGACAGGCTCCGGTAGCAAACTGGACGAGAAAGTGACATCCAACAACCCCATTAATCCGGCCGAAAGCTTCACCTTTTGCTCTTCAATAAGATAGGGCAGGGAATCGTCGACGACGTTTGAGCTACGGAAGCCAGGTAAGCCGGAAAAGAAGCGCTCCAGTTCGTGGTCTTCGTCCAAACTGTCGAATGTCCACATGAAGGCGCGAGTATCGATCTCCGATGTTGCATTCAGAGCAGTTTCCTCGGCTGTCCTCTGCATGCCTTGTATAAACTGTTTGCGATATCTTTCCTCCAGGGATTCAAAGCGATGGTAGGATCGAGCACTAAAATAGTCAAACAAAGTGAGCCTCCGAAGAGCTCGAAAAAAGACATATAGTATCCCAGTGACAATGTGCCGTGTCGGTAATGAGAGTGGGATGTGATATGGGCTGTCATGACGAACGATCGGGATGAACGTGATGCACCCGTACAGGGCTGTGCAAACGCCGATCCACGACAGTACCAACTTGAAAATTGTGAGATTAACATTCCACAGGAATACAGATATGCCGGCAAAGAATAGGAACAGGGAAACATGTAGCAGCGTGGGCAAGGCCTCGACCGCCCACGGAAGGAGAAACTTGTCGACGCCTTCGAAAAAGAACGCACGGATACGAGCTCGCTTGTGTGGACTGTAACGTGGCTGAGTGACCTTGAGGTATCTTCGTGCCCATTGCTGAAGTAACGTCGCGAGTAGAGCACAGCTGATACTGATGACCAAACTCAAGAAAAAAAGCGCGTTCACGCAAACTGCGTAGTTTTGTGGAGAAAACGGGGGTGGGGAAGCAGGGAGGGAGCTGGAAATGTCGGATTGATTCGGGTTGGCGAGAGTCTGATAGATATTTGCGAGGTAGAAGTTGGAAGTGTCCTGTGGGTTCGGTCGAATGTCCTGAATGGACACTGAGATCAATGATGCGACAACAGCAGAGAATAAACCAGTCTATGAGAATGAGTCGGTGAAGCAGTACAACGCATCGGAAGACAGCAACGGACAAAGATGAGAATGCCGTCAGCGTCCGCTTTCCATCCTTCGACCATCTTCTTATCTTCCTCTGTCGCCATTTCGAGATACATGGAAAATATAGGCCCAGACCCATCGACAAAGTTCGAAGTTCCCCGTGGTTCCAGAGTCGGCGGCGACTCGGGTGGATAGTAGTGACCACCTATGGGGTTGTGGGTGAGAACGGTGAGGATAGAGCAAAGTGGGAATAAGGTACCTCTGCCCGGGGCTCTCCCAGTTACATTGACATTCTCGAGAGCTGGGGGCATTGAATATTTTGGAGTGAGTCGATTATGGAGAGGGTGGAGCGTGTCAGAGTAATTGCCCTCAATCGGTTGTAAGGAACGAGGCAGTGACGGGGTCTGCCGAACGCAAGCGCTCGATGCCCAACAGTTTGTCATTGCGAAATATGCCCCCACAAGAATCCGCTTTCCATCTCCTGGTTTACAATGCGCTCCTAGACCTCGCCTGCACAAAAGACGAGCTCCGCATGCTGTAGGTCTCCCGCGCCAACGTCGAGAAGTGGATGAGGGAGTGCTTTCAAGAGCGCTTCCTTGGAGCGCCTTGCGACATCTTATCTAAAGGGAGGCAGCCGTACGTCCTCTACCTCTCTCCCCGTGCAGAGACACCGGCGGTCTCACAGTCTACGTCTACCAGCTCGCACGTTGCAGCTCTCCGTGCTCGATGCGATCACCACGGCCCTGTCCGATTCGAATTCGACGTCCTTGCTATGCGAGCATACCCACTCTTCGTGCTCCTCCGGATATTCCTAGATGATAAGCTGGACAACCTGCACATGTCCGCGACCCAAGTTGGGTGCTAGGTCGTCGACGGTGAGCCTTTTCCCCCTTCCTTTTTTCTTTCTTCCTGGAGAATGGCCCCGTGTTGACGCTGTCATAGATAAAAGGGAATCTACACCGGTTTGTTAACGGTCAAGCTCGAGCACTCTGTGCAGCGCATTCGGTCGGCAGGAGGGAGCGCTGTTGGTCATGCGCCTGGCAGGGTGGGCGACCCGGCGGCGCGCTTGGCTCTCATGCATTCTCGACGTCATCGCTTTCACTTGGCGCAGTAACGAGGCAGTCCCAGTGGTGGTGGTGCAGGAAGAGAAGCAGTCCGTTGCTCGGGTGGGATGATGTGCCTAACGTCGATTTCAAACGCGCAGAAGGACCTGTCATTCTCGATGCCGACTGCAGCGGCGTCCTCTCGACCACAAGCCATGTATATGTCTACTCTCAACCCGTCAGATAGCTTCCATCGACTACCTTGTAACTCCCTTTTGGAATGAACTTGTCGCTCATGGCTCCATAGTACCACCTCGGAAAGGTGCTGGCCGCTGCTCCGAACACCAGACGAAGCTGAGGAGATAAGGATGATTACCCAGGTGCGTGCATGCACCAGGAGGGACGCTCATCGGCCTGCGCTCTACTTACACATATTTCACCACGATACGAAAAAGTATTCAATAGTATCAGTTTAGTGACATCGAGAACTCAACAGGAGTATCACACGCAAATATGAGAGACTGGGGGAAGCGTTAAACGATATCATACGGGTGTT
Organism: Lactarius pseudohatsudake; assembly: GCA_021525015.1. Lineage (NCBI taxonomy): Eukaryota > Fungi > Basidiomycota > Agaricomycetes > Russulales > Russulaceae > Lactarius > Lactarius pseudohatsudake. Next base: position 54,737 of record JAKELH010000352.1, read on the forward strand.
GCGAAAGATGGGGCAGTGACGGAGACTGGGATGGAAGGTTGGTGACCATAGTGTTTGCGTGGATTGCGCGATTCAACGAAGGTGGGTCAATGGCGTCCTCTTCCTTGCGCAAACCAGGCTTCTTGTTGCCACCGTCCTCGACAGCAGCACCCAGATCAGGTGCAGAGGTTGGTCCAGGAGAGACGCTGGGAGAAACGGCGACAATTATCGGGAGACGGGATCCTGGGAAAGACAGTGAGGGATAGGATCGGGTCATTGATGGCAGCGGCGCACCTGTAGGAAATATATTGTCGAGAACTGGATTAGAAGCAACTAAAGGCGGGAGATTTGGTGGGTCGGGAGGCGCCAGGGGGTCTACGTTGTGCTGGAGGGCGAGGGCGCTGACAGTGGACGGGGAGGTAGGGGAAAGAGGAGAGACGGATGTCGAAGTTGCGGATGTAGGGCGGGGCATTATTGTGACAAATACATCAGAGGTCGCTGGGTTTGGCGAGATGACAGGAACGGAGAAGCTCTCGCTGGTCGTCTGATGAGCAGTCTGGGGGTGGAAGTTGTCAAGCGGTGGCACATCCGTGATGCTTTCGTCGGCATGGGGCGGAGCGGGCACGGACAAGGACGGTACATCGGGATTGGCAATGGAAGCAGGGACTAGCGATGCGATGCGAGAAGAGGACGTGGAGGTAGAGCCATTGGGGGCATGAGGTGTCGAGTCCAGACGATGGCCAGGGACGTTACACAATGGATATGAGGATGGGTGCAGCAGATGCTCGCCAAATGGGGCAAAGTCAGTCTCTCGATGTAGAGCTTTGTAGACGTTGAGAACCGGTCTGATGATAACCCGCGCCGTCCACCACCTGTCGTCGTTCTGCGCTTTGAGAACGATTTGATTCCAGAGAGAACAGAACTCATGCTGCAGATCGTGTGACGTATCGTCTACATTCAATTTCGAAGCCGCTTCTAGAATTTCCGAGAATTCGTACTCTGGCCAGGGCGCTTCCCCGAAATGGTTGAATTGCCGGCGAGCGACGTGAATTAAGATGGCAAGTGACAGGTTGTCACCGTGTGCGGCGTAGTTTCGGAGGATGGGTTCTTCGATGCCCAGTTCGTCGGAGGCGAGAAGAAACCAAGAGTCATCGCGCCTTTGCACTTTCGCGACGGTCATGCAGACCGCAGCTGCCAAATTAGTATTACTGCTCCCGTTCTTGCCCCATCCTTTCATAATCTGCACAATTTCGGTGAACATTGGACCACTATATTGGTATCTGGACAAAATATTGTCAAAGATACGAAATACCCAAGGAATGTGCGCTGGATCGGAAGCCTTCGCGCAGATGATGGCCCTCCGGTCTTTGACATGCTTAGGTAGCAGATCAGACGAGAAAGTGACATCCAACAACCCCATTAATCCCATCGAAAGCTTCTTCTTTTGCTCTTCTGTGAGACTGGGCAGAGGGTCGACGACGACGTTCGAATTGCGGAAGCCAAGTAAGCCGGAAAAGAAGCGCTCCAGTTCGTGGTCTTCGTCCAAACTGTCGAACGTCCACATCAAGGCGCGGGCGTCGATCTCCGATGACGAGTTAAGAGCAGTTTTCTCAGCTGTCTTCTGCATGCCTTGCCAGAGCAATTCGCGATGACTGTCCTCCAAGGATCCAAAGTAATCGCAGGCTTGATCAGCAAAGCGCACAAGAGAAAGGGGCCCAAAACAAAGGCACGGAAAACAATGGACCGTAAGAACGGTGAGCCATTGAAGGAGCCGAAATGTGACAAAGAGTATTCCAGCTGCGATGTGCCACGCTGGCAATGAGAGTGGGGTATGGTATGGGCAGTCACGACGAATGATCGGGACGATTGTGATACATCCATACAGCGCAGTGCAAATCCCGATCCACGACACAACCGACTTGAAAATGGTGAGATTAACGTTCCATAGGAACACAGAGATGCCGGCAAAGAACAGGAACAGGGAAACGTGCAACAGTGAGGGCAGTGCTTCGACCGCCCACGGAAGGAGAAACTTGTCGACGCCTTCGAAAAAGAATGCACGGATCCGCGCTCGCTTGTGCTGGCTGTAACGTGGTTGAGTAACCTTGAGGTACCTTCGTGCCCATTGCTGAAGCAACGTCGCGAGTAGAGCACAGGTGATGCTGATGACCAAGCTCAAGAACAAGAGCGTGTTCACCCAAACTGCATAGTTTGGCGGAGTAAATGGGGGCGGGGAAGTAGGGACGGTACTCGAAGCATTGGATCCAGGGTCGGCGAGAGTCTTATAGATATTTGCGAGGTAGAAGTTGGAAGTGTCCTGTGGGTTCGGTCGAATGTCCTGAATGGTTACTGAGATCAACGATGCGACAGCAGCAGAGAATAAACCGGTCTATGAGAGGTGAGTCCTGGAAGCACTGCACGGCATTGGAGGATAGGGGACGCACAAAGATGAGAATGCCATCGGCGTCCGCTGCCCATCCTTCGGCCATCTTCTTGTCCTCTTCTGTTGCCATTTCGAGATACATGGAGAAGATAGGCCCTGAACCATCGACAAAGTTAGATGTTTCCCGTGGTTCCTGAGGCGCCGCGGACTGGGGTGGATACGGGTGGTCGCCTGGGGGTGGCAGTGGAGGGTGAGAACAGTGAGAATAGAGACAAGTGGGAGTAAAGTACCTCTGCCAGAGCCTATATCTGCCCCGGCCATGTTGACAGTCTCGAGAGCTTGGGACATTGAAGGATATGGAGAGAGTCGATTACGAAGAGTGCAATGTGTGGGTGACTTGTTCCAATTGTAATGAACACGACCGTAACGGGGTCAGCCGAATCGCAAGCGCTCGATATTCAACGAAGTCTCGATATTGTTTGTCTTTATTGTGCCGAGGTCTACGTCCGCAACCGCCGCGCGACGAAATAGCAAAAACAGACGCCGTCGCAAGATCAACATTCGCAGAGGGAACTTCTGAGGACTCGGGTGCGTGCATTTAATTTTTTCTATTATCAGGTCGCCGAGCTCGCAGGGTGCACCTCGCTGAGCAAGTCGCTGAGTAGACCAGAACTGGAATGTGCACCTTTGGTTCAATTGATTCGGCAGAAGCTCGTAGTCGAAGAAGGTCAGGCACCTGTACCTGGTGGTGTTGCGGGGCGAAGGGATGTCCCTTTTGTCGTATTTGGGGATATCAAGGGGCTAGGCCTAAGAGGGGGCGCTGACCGCAGTGCGTGCTTAAGTTTTTTTTTCTTTTCTCTTCGACGCTTTCGTTGTACTATCGTCTTGCAAGAGAGACTCAAGCTTATTATTGAGGGATTCCTCAACCTTTCATGCGCCCACATATTAAACCTATGGCCGATCTATTCTCCAGAAGCCCTATCATCACATCCGCCACCGCAGAGTCCGCAAGAGAGTACCGCATGTACGTGCTCACAGACGTTTCTCAGCCCCATTTCTCATCCGCTTAATATGAACTTCCTCAACACTCTTTCTCGACGATATGCCCTCAGTCTCTAGGTCGGCAGCGCTCTGCTGGACCTCGTCAGCATAAGCCATGAGTTGCACACTTCGCTCTCCGTACAGTGACACGGCCTACAACTACCAATCCGCATGCATCCTGTCGCTAGAACTTGCATTTCTGGCGACGCAGGCTGTCGCGCTCGACGCACTCCCCACGGCCCTGTCCGACCCCATCATCTGTGACTTCGGCCAGCTTTGCCAGCTCGACACAGTCCTCGCTGCGCAAACGTGCTCACTCTTCGCGCTCCTCCGGATACTTCTAGGCGGCGGGTTGGACGACCTGTACACCAGGCACACCCACACGAACATCACCAGGGAATACGGTACGTGTCTACGCTGAGTCACCGATGGTTAGCCTTCCTCCCCGCACCCCTGCCAAACCCTTTTCTTTTATTTCTTCCTGGAGAATGACCCTGCTTTGATGCTGTCATAAATAAAATAAAAATGATCTGCGCTGGATTATTGATGGCCGATCTTGAGTGGCCAGCGTGCACATTTGGCCCACAGCAGTGAGCGCTGTGGAAAAGCACCTTGCGGGCGTGCTCGACGTCGTGGCTTTCGACCTGTGTTGTATCGAGGCCCTCACGTTGGCACCGGCAGCGAATCGGTCTGGGATTCATGTGGTTGGGTGGCGCGTCCACGTTCATTTCAAACGCGCACAAGGATCCGCCGCCGTTCTCGACTTCGACGGCGGCAGCGTTCTCTCTCGACCCCTCCCCATGCATATGCCCGGGTAACCGCAACCGGCGGCGCAACGATGCCCTGTAACTCTACCCCCTTGCGACGTCCTTGACCCCATCTTACAGTCGCGCCATAGTATCGACTCTCTCGACGCTTCTCTCGGCGAAGGACACAAGCAGCCAGTATTCCCAGACTTGAAGCCGAGGATATATAGATGGCTACCCTGGTGCGTGCAGAGGCTTCCGTGTCACTTCCAGGTACGTTCATCGGCCAGCGAGTCAAGGCAAAAGTTGAGACTCCTTTGTCACATTTCCTCACTACTCGAATTTGCACATTTCACAAAGGTATTTGTACTGCGTAATAGGATATATGTACAAGACGAGAAATATTGAATAGTATCAGTTTGGTGGTATTGAACTCAAAAAATTATATTGCACACTTCTATGAGATCGGGGGACGCGTTAATCGATATCATACCGTCGGAGTGGAGGACGCGGCGGGGTGATCGATGATCTCCTGTATGCTCGGCATTTGGTTCCTGTAGCAGGACTCGCGACGACTACGACCGAGTCAGAAACCGTTGGCAGTGACCAGGATCGCGGTGGAAGTTCCATAGCGTTTGTGTGAATTGCGTGACTCACCGAGGGGTGGTCAAGATTGCCCTGTTCCTTGCGAAAACCAGGCTTCGGGACACTATTGTCTACGGTAGCAGTACCCAGATCAAGTGCAGACGTCGGCCAAAGAGAGGCACTGGGAGTAGTAGTAACTATCATTGAGTGACGGGGTTCTGGGCAAGACGATTAGAGGTCGGGTCGAGTGACGGGCAAGCATGAAGACAGCGGGGGGGCTGTAGTGTCGAGAAAAGAAGCTGAAGATGGGAGGGCTGGTGAATCGGAAGGCGTCAAGAGATCTAGGTTGTGCTGGAGGGAAACGGCGACGGGTGGGGAGGCAGGGGCGGATGTCGAAGGTTCGGGAGTAGGATGGGGCATCGTTATTCCTGAGGGGAAAATGTCTCGTACTGCACCGCCAGTGGCCAGATATGGTGAGGTAACAGGAATGCGGAGGCTTTCGATGATTGTCTGGTGAGTGGGGTGGACGTTGTCAGGCGGTGGAATATCTGTGAGGCTTTCGACGACATGAAGTGGAGGAGCGGGTACAGACGAGGAAGGCGGGTCGGCACTGGCAAGGGAAGCAGGGACCGGCGCAGCGCTATCGCGCAGGGCAGTACGAGTAAAGGATGTGGAGGCAGAGTCATGGTGAAAATGGCCAGCGACGTTACATACTGGGTAAGAGGGCGGCTCCCTCAGGATGTCGTCTTGATCGCCCGTGGAAGCGGAGAACCGTGTGGGGGCACAATCGGTATCTTGGTGCAGAGCAACGTAAACGTTGCGAATCGGTCCCAACGTGCGGAACGCCATCCACCCAGCGTTGTCGTTCTGCACTTGGAGAACAATTTGGTTCCAGAGAGCGCAGAACTCGTGTTGCAGTTCAGGTGACGTATCTTGCACATTGAATTTCGAGGCCGTTTCTAGGACTCTCGAGAACGCATACGACGGCCAGTACCGCTTCCAGTAATTGCGAAAGTGCTGGCGAGCGATGTGAATCAATATAGCAAATGACAGGCTGTCTCCATGCGCGGCGAAGTCTCTGAGGGCGGATTCCGGGACTCCTAGTTCGCTGGAGGCAAGAATAAACCAAGAATCGTCGCGCCGTTGCACTCTCGTCAGAGTATGGGAGACCGTAGCTTGCGCGAGAAATGTGGCACGTTGGTTTCCACTATTGGCCCAGCCTCTTACGATACGGCCAAATTCGGCAGTTTGCAATCCCCTATATCGGTCCTGGAACACGGTTTGAAAAAGGATGTCACCATATGCATTTGGAAATTCCGCTGGATCGAGGGCCTTCGCGCAGATGATGGCTCTCCGGCTTTTGACGGGCTCAGGAAGCAAATCGGATGAGAAGGTCCGGTCAAGAAACCCAATCAATGTTTCAGAAAGCCTCTTTCTGTCCTCTTCGGTGAGACGGGGAAGAGGATCGTCGACCACTTTGGAGCTGCGGAAGCCGGGCAAGCCGGCAAAGAAGCACTCCAGTTCGTGGTCTTCGTCCAAACTGTCGAATGTCCACGTGAAGGCGCGGGTATCGATCTCCGATGGTGAACTCAGTGCAGTTCCCTCGGCCGTCTTGTCCATGCCCTGAAAGAAGGATTTGTGGTTATGGTCTCTTGATCTCCGAAGGGCTACACGACGATGGAGACGCGACGAGCCGAACGACAGACGAAACCGAGAAACGACATATCGCGTCCCAGTCCCAATCTGCCACACCAATATTGAGAGCGGGGTATAGTATGGGCTGTCGTGATAAAAGATAGGCATGAACGTGACACATCCATAGAGAGCTGCGCAAAGGCCGATCCAGGACAGTGCCAATTTGAATATTGTGAGATTAACGTTGCAAAGGAACACAGCGAGACCGGAAAAGAACAGGAATAGGGAAACATGGAGGAGCGTAGGCAATGCTTCAACCACCAACGAAAAAAGATACTTCTCTACCCCTTCAAAAAAGAATGTACGGATGCGCGCTCGCTTATGTGGGCTGTAACGTGGCTGAGTGACCTTGAGGTATCGTCGTACCCATTGCTGTAGTAGCGTCGCGAGTAGTGCGCAGGTAATACTGATGACCAAGCTCAAGAACCAGAGTCCGTTCACCCAAACGGCATAGTTCGGTGGAGAAAATGGTGGTGGAGAAGAAAGGAGGGAATTTGGAATGTCGGATCGATTTGGGTCGGCGATGGTCTGATAGATATTTGCGAGATAGAAGTTGGAGGTGTCTTGTGGGTTCGGTCGAATGTCCTGAATCGACACTGAGATCAACGACGCAACGGCCGCAGAGAATAGACCGGTCTATGATTGGTGAGTCGACGTAAAGCACGGTATTAGAAGACAGAGGCGTACAAAGACGAGGATCCCTTCAGCATCTGCTTTCCAGCTTTCGGCCATATTCTTGTCTTCTTCCGTCGCCCTTTCCAAATACATCGAGAAAATAGGCCCGGACCCATCGAAAAAGCTAGAAATTCCTTGTGATGCCTGATTCGGCGCAGAAGGGGGCGGGTATTGGTCGTCGCCTATACACGCGATACGGTGAGTGAGAACGACAAAAATAGAGAAAGTGGGCTCAGATGGCCGTACCTATTCCTGCGTCGGATACGTTGATAGCCTCGTGACGAGCCCCGGACATTCCGTGGAAAGTAAGTTACGGTGGAACGTGGTGGAGGACGTTGAGATTGACCGTACCACGTCACCGGTTAGCAGGCTGTAAGAGCTCGCAACCCATCTGAGGTACCATTCTCACGATGTCGTATCGTATCACGAGTCGTTTTGTTTTGACTCATTCCACTGGCACTGAATCCCCTCTACCAGCATGAGCGCCCATGCATGTTCAGCGTGGACACCAGCGCACACGTAATGCCGCGCCTCGCTTTCACCGCGTGCTGTCGATACAGTACTGTACATAGATGCGAAGACAACTCACTGCCAGTGAGACCCTCTTGAGCCCCCTAACTTGTTTGCACTGTGCTTTTCTTTTCTTCCCGACGTTGACGGCAACTGCCGTCCCATTCTCCCACGCCACAACGCGGTTCTTGTCGCTCCACTGCCCTCTCCGCAACTTCCATACCGATGCGGTCGAGACGCTCAACCTCACTTTCAATGAGGGTCCCATCCTGCCAGTTACCGCAGAGTTAGAAATGGCTACCCAGGTACGTGCAGACGCTTCCGTGTCACTCCCGAGCGTGCCCACAAACCTCCAAAAGCTCAAAGCTAAATGTTGATGCCCCTCGTCACGCACACGTCCTGCATGTCCTGCACCTCAAACACTCTTTGGTATTTACGGCGTTGTCAGTTCCTCTCCGCAGCCGTCTACCACCATTTTCCCAGCACCGACCGTACGCGGATCGCATCATCCTTATGCGTGAGCCGGATCAGAACATCCTGACCTAGGATCCATTATCCCGACTCTCCTGTCTCGCAAGATATTCTCCGAGATTGGAATCATCGATCCTATTCGTGTCCGCTTTCTACCCGATGACCTCCCCACTGAAACTACCTGCCGCTCGTTCAGTCGTCTCTTCGCGAGTCCTATTTGTGGGCTTGTGGATCTCGCGGAGGAAGGATCATATAATGGCAATGATGTCGTCGTGAACGAAGGTGCGCCTCATGATATGGCTGGATGGGAGCACAACCCCCTGTCTCTCACTCAGGAGCTTCTCAACGCCATCACTGTACAACTTTTGTCCTCACTGCGCCGTGTTGCCCTCCAACTGACACGCACCCACGGTTATGTCGTCACACATACGTGTTACACGCGTTGCTCAACCCTCCCCCTGCCCACTCTCGTATATGGGCTCCCACATCGCACATCGACCCTGGCGTGGGTGCCAGCTCGCGCATCGTGCTGCACCCGTATTTTCACCACGTGCATTCAGAGTTCTCCATCCCTATGCTCGCGCAATCGAATCAGGCCATCCGCTGCATGCTTTTGTGTTCATCATCACTTCGCTGTCCCACCCCGCTCCGGGAGCCGCCGGCCCTGCCACGTGCGTCCCCTCGCCCGACTGTAGGCGCCGGAGGCCTCTGGGTCGTATATTTCGCCGTTGCGTAATTGACATGGCGACCTCACCTTCCCAGGTCTCGTCCCTTTTCGCTGACGTGCTCATCCTCCACCCATCCCAACCTGGTCATAGGTGCATCATCGCCGCGCATGGGCCCTCTTGACTTTGAAAACCGACGCTTCCCGCTTCCCTCTGGTCCAACACCCAACACCTACGAAGCTCCTGCCAATGCCGTACAATGGTGGGAGCCAGTATGATCCCGCAAGTACGCAGCTGGCTATTTGCTCTACATTTGCCTTAGCTACCTCGCTGTGTATGTCTCAACAGGGCTTGCGGCGCGTCCTCCTTACTCTGCTCACAATTACCCCATGTTTTTCCACACCATTTGTATCCTTTAGGTACGAGGTTAAATAATACATCCGAAAATTCCGAGATAAGAGTACCGATATTGGGGTCCCAACAAAGAATAGGTCCTTAATCATAGGATGCGTCACACGATATCATACCTGTGCGATGGGCGCGGAGGATGATCCCCTGTATGTTCGGCATCAAGAGAGGGCCATGAAGGACCTGCGAATGCTGCGTCGGTAACCGACAATAGTGACGACAATTGCGGGGGAAGATCTTGGCAGGCCATACTATTTTCCTGAATCGCTGGAGGCTGTTCAAGGGCTTCCCTTTCCTTGTGCAATGCGGCCTTCGGATTTCCCTCGTCCAGGGTAGTAGTAACAAGATCAGGTGCGGAAGTCGACCGCAGGGAAGACACAAAGGGAGGAGCGGGAGCTAGCATCAACAAATGAGATTCTGAGGAAGATGCGTGGTCAGATCTAGTCTCGAGAGAGTATGAAGAAGACAACGGCGGACCTGTAGGGGGCATATCGCCGAGAACCGGAGTGGGAGCAGGTGACGATGGAATTGGATCGTCCAAAGGTGTGCAGTAGTGTGCGGCGTGCAGAATGGCAACGGGACCAGGTGGGGAGGTCGAGGCCATTGAGCCAGCAGGAGGGGTGTATGCCGAAGGTTCCGGGGTGGAGATGTGCATCGTTCCCGCGGAGGTGTCAACGCCGCCTTGAATCCCATAAGCTGTGACTTGGTCGTGGGAAGTGGAAAGAATACCGACACTTTCAATAGCTGTACGATGAGCGGACTGGAACGACCCCGGAACACATATATCGTCGTCATGTGGTAGCACATCTGTAAAGCTTTCGTCGACATGATGTGGGGTGCCAGTGGGTGTGAGCAAGGGCGACGCATCGGGACGGGAGGCACGGGCCGGAGTGACGTTATCATGCGAGGCAATGAGAGCAAGGGCCGTGGAGGCAGAGTCGTCGTGGATGTGAGGTGCCGAGTCCGGATGGTGGCCAGGGACGTTGCACTGCGGAAACAGGGATGGTTCCGGCTCAGAAAAGATAATGATACCGCGCACTTCACCAGGGGAGGGGACGGTCCATGTTGAGGCAGAATTGGTATGTCGATGTAGATCGATGTAAATGCTTTGAATCGAACAGAGGACATACCCCGCAATCTCCTTGCTGTTATCATTCCGTGCTTTCAGAACGATTTGGTTCCAGAGTGCGCAGAACTCGTGCTGCATCTCTGGTGATGTATCTCGTACATTGAAATTCGAAGCTGCTTGTAGAACTTTTGAGAACGCACGCGTTGGCCAGGGCCATTTCCCGAAATGGGTAAATTGCTGGCGAGTGATGTGAATTAAGACGGCGAGTGACAGGCTATCGCCGTGTGCAGCGTAGTCTCGGAGGACAGATTCTTGGGCACCCAGTTCGTCGGAGGCAATAGCAAACCAGTGGTCATCGCGCCGTTGCGCCGTTGCGATCACACTGGAAACTATGGCTTGGATAAGTGCAGTACTATTTTCTACGCCCTTACCATTGCCCCAGCCTCTCACAAATGGTGCAATTTTGGAAGATTGCACCGGCCCATACCGGTCTTCGGACAAAATTCTGTCGAGGATCCGCCGAAACCAAGGCTCAGAGATTTCTGCGGGATTGATCGCCTTGGCACATATGACGGCTCGTCGACTCTTGACGTGCTCAGGGAGCAAATCGGATGAGAACGTGCGGTCCAATAATCCAACCAGCGCCTCAATAAGCTTCATCTTTTGCTCTTCGGCGAGACCGGGCAGAGGATCGTCGACGACTTTGGAGCTGCGGAAGCCAGGTAAGCCGGAAAAGAAGCGCTCCAATTCGTGATCTTCGTCCGAACCATCAAAGGTCCACATAAATGCGCGAGTGACGATATCTGAAGGTGAATTCAGAGCGGCTTCCTCGACTGTCTTCTGCATCCCCTTCATAAGCAAATTGTGATAACTTTTCGCCAAGGATTCAAGGCGATGGTTGACTTGGCCGAGAAAGCTCGGTTCGAGATCAAAGGTAAGACAGAGGCACGGAAAACAAAGGCACACATAACAAAAGCTTATGAAAAGGGAGAACCAATGAAGGACCCGAAATGTGACAAATGATAATCCAGTTACAATGTGCCATGCTGGCAACGAAAGTGGGGTGTGGTATGGGCTGTCGTGACGAAATATAGGGACGAAGGTGATGCACCCGTACAGAGCAGTGCAAATGCCGATCCATGACACCACCGACTTGAAAATAGTCAGATTAACGTTGCAAAGGAACACGGCCAGGCCAGCAAAGAACAGGAACAGGGAAACGTGGAGAAGCGTGGGCAATGCTTCAACTGTCCACGGAAGGAGAAACTTGTCGACGCCTTCAGCAAAGAATGCGCGGATCCGTGCTCGCTTGTGCGGACTGTAACGTGGCTGAGTGACCTTGAGGTATCTTCGTGCCCACTGCTGTAGTAATGTCGCGAGTAGAGCGCAGGTAAGACTGATCACCAAGCTCAAGAACCAAAGCGCGTTTACCCAAATTGCATAGTTTGGGGGAGAAAATGGAGGAGGGGAAGCAGGTAGGGGACTGGAAACGTTGGATCCAGGGTCGGCAAGAGTCTGATAAATATTCGCGAGGTAGAAATTGGAAGTGTCCTGTGGGTTCGGCCGGATGTCCTGAATGGTTACTGAGATCAACGACGCGACAGCAGCAGAGAATAAACCAGTCTTTGATCGGTGAGCCAGGGTGAAGCACGGGATTAGAATATAGACGCACAAAGACGAGGATCCCCTCGGCGTCCGCCTTCCAACTTTCCGCCATCTTCTGATCGTCTTCCGTCGCCCTCTCAGAATACATTGAGAAGATAGGACCGGACCCGTCGACGAAACTTGGAGCTTCCTGTGGCGCTTTTGTTGTCACCTCCGGGGGTGGATACTGGTGGTTAACTATGGGGGCGACAGTGACGAGTGAAACCAGCGACGATAGCACCGAGGAAAGGCAAGATACCTGTGCCCGGGCCTATACCTGCCCCAGTCACGTTGATACCCTCGGGAGAATCTCGTAGCATCGAATATTTTGGAATGGGTCAATTATGGTGGTGGGGATGGCGTGAGGGACTATTGACTGCTCCTTGATGGGACCTTGATGGTGGCACACAGGATCGACCAAACCGCAGGCGCTTGATGCTCATCTGCCATTGCGACATGGGCCTTAACTCTCGTATTGCGCTGCGTGGTAGATGAAAAGGGAGTCAACCTAATGTAGAGACCTCCCCCCTAGTTATACTGTAAACGGTGAGGGATTGTCGCAAAAAATGACGTTGACATTTGCGTGGACGGATAACAGTACAGTAACGGCATAGCGCCGAACGCCATGTGCAACCCTAACCCAACACCGCTGACTGTCGCCTCGCCCAATCGTCTAAGTCAGTTATTCATGGCCCTGCTTTGCCACTATATCCAAGAAGGATCCGGAGAAAAGGCGTAGTGAGGCTCAAGCTCAAGAGTCAAGATCAGGATATGTGAAGCTTGGCCATTTTACTCTCAGTTGGGTCCCTCCCACAAGTCTTTGCCCCGCATATGCCATGCTTGAATAATTGACCCACGCTTGGACCCACGCGGACCTCCCACCCCTCATAGGCCTCATTCGCCATACGATCCGTGCTTCCTACGTCGTTGGGTTGTCGAAGAAGAACCTCCGCAGCGCCCACCAATCGTGCACACGCGCATGCCTGACTTTCACCTTCATGACCCATCCGAGGTGCTGACCCCATCTCTCATCCTCACCACGTCGTGTCACCCTCAAACTCGCTCCGCGCGGCTATATCACACACATGTATGTTATACACCGTGCGCGACCCACCCTCAACCTAACCGCAATCCCGCTGCCCACCTGTGCGTTGGTCATGTCATGAGCGCATACATGAGCGCTGAGGGCGCCCATCGTCTTGCATCCCACTTCGCTCTCGCCGCACACACACGTGCGCTCTCCTAGTTCCCTGCATACCCTGGCCCGTGCCGTGCGCTGATTCATGCTTCCATCGGCGCACGGCGCCTTCGACACGGCCTGGACGGAGATGGCGACGGCGGGCCCGGGTGAGTCGTTCTCTCAGCCAAGCGGGTTTGATGTTAGGACTCGGACACCAATAACTTTTGCACGTGAGTCGAGTTCTCATGTGCTGATGCTGCCCCGAAGTCGGGGCCTGCGTGTTTGGTTTACGCCTGGCAGTACGCATGCGCACCGGCACGTGTTCGGATTTGGGATCCGAGTCAAGTGCTGGGTCATCGACGGTAAGCTTTTCCTCCTGAGACCTCTTATAGGCCATCCCAGAGTCACTATGTAGACTCGCAGCCAGCTGTCGAATGACGAGACTCCAGCAGAAACGACACCTCACAGAAGGACCGACTATCACTCTCGTCGGGGCTTAGTTGTCGTCTTCGCCGACATTCGCTTCGCCTTCTTGGTCGACACCTTTTCCCTCACTTCTGGGTTACCATCGACTCTGACGTCCTCGCGCTGGCTTTTAACCTTTCAAGTCCTGGATTTGCTGACTCTCACCTTGGACGTCCTTCCCGTTTTTCATAGTTTCCGTGATTCCAATCGTAGCTGTCTTAGTCTCCCTCCCTCGCCCATCTGATCCGTCTTTACTCTTAGCTATTTTGTGATCTGCGCATTTCACGACCTCACGTTCTGACACCAAAGTGGTCGGATATGCGCCCTCTTCCTAGTGTGGTGTAAATATGTCGCCATATTTCGGTGCTGTGAAGCAACTCATGCGCCGGAAGAAAATCATTGGTACTCCAACTATAGGTGGTGCGTGTTTCCTCTTTCCCGACCAGGGCGACATCATCGTACACAAGACCAAACGGTGATCTCGCTTCGTGCGGGCACTTCAGATCGGTTTAAGGGACAACCATTCGCCGAGTAATGCTTGGAGAAATGTACACATCTTCGGTGCCAGAAAGTTTGGTATGAGACGATCAAGCCTGCACTGCACATCTATAACTTGAATAGGCCTCCATTCGGGATGCGGGTATTGAGATATGCAGTAGGCATTCGCCCCACGCGGTGTTGTTCCGTAGCAACTGAATCTCGATTGTTTGTTTTTGTTTTGTTCGAGTCCCTCAGTTTTTTTTTTTTTTTTTTTCATTTGCACTGAACCCGATGGGCATGGGCGACAAACCGCCTACTAGTATCGTATGAAATTTGCGGTATTACACGTCAAACCAGCCATGACTTCGGTTTCTGCGCAAGCAGACAACTTCGCACCATCATTCTTCGCTACTGGCAAGGTGCTTACTCTCAACTTGAACGCGACCGTGACCATCAGGAAAAACCTCCCGCGCTAGCGAAGGATAAGCGCCAGTAATTTATTGATATCCCGAGTAATAGAGATAATGCGCGAGTAATTCACGCTAGGAGCTGATAATCATGAGCGCCTTTGCTCGGGTGGTAACACGATGCTAATTATTTACAAAAATAGCAGGTAGATGTCTCGGCTACTAAACGGATTTATGTAAAAGCTGTGGCATAATTCCAATACCGTAAACGTATTACATCCAGGGGTGACTTCGAGTTGACCAAAGCGGGGTAATAAATGGACGCTAGAGTAAATATCGTCTACTGGGATAACACTGGCAAGACGCCGCCCGTTTCGAGCTACCTTAGACACTCTATAGAGGCGACTGTTGCTGTCCGGCGTCGTAGGAATAGGGGAAAACCATTCCACGTATGCGAGATGGGTTGGTGGGGCAACCTCCGCAGACGGGAAGAGCTGGGGGAGCACCTTGTTCGGTAGTTGAAACACCACACGAACTTGTGCTATTCGGAGACCTGGGAAATATTTAGATGGACCCTTACGCTAATATAACTTAAACTTACCTTTATTCCCGCGTGCGCTATCTTGAGGTGTGCCGCGGACAATGACCGTATCGAAACATGACGGTATTGTGCGCCCACGAGCGTCCCTTTGGTCCAGCCGAACATGAACAACGTCGATAATTTCCGAGTCAGGCATTGAGACAAATTTGATTTTGTGGAATACCGGGACGTGGCGGAAAGGTAACAACGTGTCTTCAGCCAGAGCTCTCAGTGCCGTTGCAGAGGCTTGGGGGTGATTGAGCTGAGCGATGAAATCCGCGAGTGCATCCTGAAAGTCAAAAGCTCTGTACTTGTCAGCGAGGTCATTGAAAGAAACAGCTTTCAGAGACGGATTTCGAGCCATTTGGATGGTCCACGGAACTGGCTTAGAAGGTCCAATTGGCTCCGAGTGTTGAGCGTTGTCGTGTGGAGCTCGCTGCCGCCATGCAATAAATTTTGCGTGTTGTTGTATCTTCTCGCGGCGCTCCAACCATGTGGTCATCTGAGGGTACTCGTCCTTACGATTAGTCGCGCGGTAAGCGTCCTTCGTGAAGTCGATGTGGAGTCGCTCTGTTTGCTCCGTGTTGTAGTTGTCCGTGCTGCCGAAAAGGGTAATCGACGATTTGTAATGTAAGAGGCTGTGGACTTTGGGAATATTGAAGTGTTCGCGGACGCCGAGATCGAGAAATACATTCTTATTGTCATGAAATCGGGCCAGGGACTCCTCAAGGCGAAGTAAAGTTTCAGTGGTGTGTGACGGAAGTTGCGCGAGATACAAGAAATCAAGTAGTGCACGCACGGTCCTAATAACCCACGCAGGGGATCCTCCAGAAGGAAGGGGAAGTTCGATGACGAGACCAAGGAGGATCCGGCACATATGTTTGTGTTCGAGACCCGAGACCCGAGAAAGAGTCGAAATGCCCCTGACAAAGGTCGTGATGTGGTGATTGGGCGGTAAAGACCTACATCGCGAATCGATTTGTGCTGGTCCGAAGGCGCATTTCAGCCATGTAATCAGATGCTTCATAACGCCCTGAAGCATTTGGTGTAAAATGTCAGGTGTGATTGAGACGAAGACATCAGCGAGGGGAAGTGCCTCCCAGAACGGATGGAACACTGGCTTGAGGCCGGCCTCACGGCAAACAGAATGGAACGCACGTACATCCCCGTCTGCCAAAAGAAAAGCTTCCGAGGCTTTGTTGTAATCACGGAGAGGGGATCTGGAATAGTCGCCGAGATCGTCACGGTGCACAACACACTTTGGGCACCGGCCATTGAGCGTGCAAGTCACCAGGACCTGCTCGGGGTAGTCGCCAATGAACATGGCAAAAATGGGATGGCACCGGCGCCAGACCCCATCACCGCTCATCATTGCGATACCCGTTTCGCCGTGGGACACAATTGGGGCTAGGAGGTTTCGCATGCAAAAATGGAATAGATTTGCGAGCGCGCGCCGTCGAGCTGTCTTGTTGCCAATTCCTTCAAGGCGGGCAGTTGGAATGTAGCCGATCAGCATTTGGGCGTGGCGTGACGGCTTTCGACGGATATCCTTCGGAACATTTCCGATCGTGAGATACACAGGGTAGGCGGCCTTACCACGAAAGAGGGTAAGCTGGGTCTTGTCGGAGGATAGGATGACCGGGATGACTGTAGCGCCTGGCCGGTGTGCTTCGAGGGATGTCTATCACAAGTTGTAAGTACACGAACAGCTTAAGAAATTGAGTGCGCACCTGTACTGCCCACCACCAGTCACCAGTGTGCATCTCGCTATACACGCGGCATGTCCGCTCGTGATTGGCGTAGTGGCGCTCTGGTGCAAAGACGAGGTCACGCGCAAACTCAGGGTCGCCATAGAGTGTCCGAATACATTCCAGAACATCACGGAAATAGAACTGAAGAGTATTACCCGCGATGGTCATGTCTTCGCACTTGAATTGGGGGCGTCCTGGTAACCCCTTATCGATGATCTTGTTCAACGCATTTGGCGTGTGGTATGACAGGCCGAGCTCGTCAACAACCTTTCAATATGCATTAGTTATGCGACAGAACAATAAACATATACGTACCTTGGGGATCGCAAGGAGATCAGCGACAGCTGACGATGTCGGCCCGCGCATTTTAGCCCAGCGCGCGATTTCCCAGTCACATTGGGAACGAAATGGCGCCCAAACCGACGACCCGAATGTCTCTTGGCTGGACTGATACAAGTGAGAGCCTTGAGGCATGCCGGGTATTGGTGCACCTGGGCTGCCATGTGGGAAGTGGTCGACGACCAACTGAGGGCCATTCGTATCGCTGGGCCCGGATTGTAGGGGCTGTGCTGGGCCTGGTGGCGGTGATCCGGATGAGTGGGGTTGATCCGGCTGGTCCGGTGACGCAGAAAGTCCTTGGTTGGGGTTAGTACAATAGTTGAAGTCCTGACCTAACGCTTCAAGAAGATCAGCGTCCGCGGCGTCAGCTAAATCGGAGGCATCTGCAGCGGCGTCTTCACAGGCGGCGGCGTCTTCGTACTCGGCGGCAGTATCCTCACGCTCGGCGGCGGCGTCCTCATAGTCAACGGTCCCAGTAGCGTCCCAATGGTTAGCAAATTCGTCATGGTCCCATGATGTAGGACCCGTGTTTGACGCTAAGTTAGACCCTTGAGTTTGACGTGTACTGGGCAAATGTATAGCCGCACGCAGGGCACGGCAGCCCGGAAGCTGAGTCCTGGCGATGTGTTGGGAAAGGCCCCGAGGGGTGAACGCCCGGTTGCAGCCGCGACAGTGTATTTGCACTCGGCTCATGACGGCGGGTCGGTCTGGATGGTAGTAGAGGGAAAAGGTGTGAGCGCCAAGTAGGATACAATAACCAGACTGTTGACGCAGTTCAGTTAGCGCAGCGGATTATCGATATAAAGAGGACGTACGTTCGTCCCCATTCCCCATTCCAATTCCTGTCTCTACTCACTGATAGTATTAGCGCATCACTTTCTCTCAATACTGTCACCTTTGCTTTGATCTTCATAGATGGCCCCGCGAACCCGCCGTTCTCAGATGGTGCCGACAGAACTCACGCAGGGAGGATGAGATGAAAACCAGACTCCATTTCAAACTGCGACTCTGACGGGCCAAGGCAACACTACGGGCTCGAACAGTAACATAACGCTTCGGGTCCCTCCACCCAGTAAGTCTACAACTTCGTGGAGTGAGGCATGCGTCTCACTATCACAAGAACGTGGGAAACGTACCTTCAGCACTAGCGACGTCGTTACACCCTCGCCCTCGGATATGCAGTTGGGCGCAGCTAAGAGAACCCGAACTATCGGTATGTGCAACACAAAGAAAATTGACGAGACTGACCTTGAAGTTGATAAAGGTCCTTCCCATGGTCGTCCGATGCCACTCAACTTGGCCCAGGGAAGCGAGATAGTGGATCAACAAGGGTTTGAAGGCGGCGCGATAAAGGGGAAGAGGCAAGGCGGTGAGTGAAAATATTACTAATCTGTTTGCTCGTCAAACAAGCAAAAATGTTTTAGCTCCGCCCTCTGGTCGCGTTCCTCCCCCTACCTATGTTCCTTCCTATTCCGACAAAAGCTTCCACAACCTCGATGTGGATGACGACGATAGCGTATCTGAGGACGACGACGACGACGACGAGCAGATTGTTGAACTTTCTCTCAAAAACCCTGCAAGATTTGCCGAGGTTATGGCTACCGAAGTAAGGGTTTTTTTTTTTTCTTCTTTTTTCTCGACATAACTTCCACTTCCACAGCGGCCCACCTGGAAGGAACCAGGTGGTATAGACACGCCCCGTTCAGCGGCGAAGCTGCAGTCCAGACAGAGTACTGACAGTCTTGGCTCTTCTGGCAGCGTCGGCGGCCATGCACCTGCAGGCGCTACCCCTGCATCCACGCCAATGATGCTACTGACCCCTGAACCGAGGGCGCGCCCGGCTGAACTCTTGGATGAAGGTTTTTTTTTTTCTTGTCTGGTATCTGTTCTTCGGTTGACCATTACCAGGAGCTGGTACTCCACCGCCGAACCGGGCCCTGACTGCGACGCCTGAGTCGCCAGTGCCCGCTGTCTCACGTGTCGATACGGATCTGGTATTTGTGGATGGCACGACCAAGATTATGCTAACCAGTCAGCGCCCGCTCATCTGAGCGATTGTTCAGGACGCAATCGAGAACCTTCGAGCTTCCATGTTATTTCATAACGCCTTCCCAGATGTGACTATTGCTTTTGCCTTCACTCGAGATGCTCTCATTACCGCTACTGAGAAACATGGACACGGAGGAGGCATTGTTCAACGCCGACTCCAAGTCGATGGCGAATATTTGACCAAGCTCGTATCTTTGGTAAGTTTTACCATATTGGAGACGACATTACTCAAGTTATTCGACAGTCGCGCGTACGATTTCCCCTTTTCCGCGGTGAGGTCAAGGAGCGGTGCAACGCAGTTAGCGTACCGCCGATCATCGCCACTCATGGTTCGGCAGCTGAAATATCCCGGTTGATTCGAAAGCAACTTTCCGGCTACAATTATATTTTCCCGGGGGCACCTGGTGTAAGCGCGGTCCCTTTTGATGGGCTATTCTGATACCTTCCCAGAACATGGGAATCACTGGACTTGTGAGGACCTCGCATCCATATTGAAACCCGCGAATCATTGCAGTTATCCGTGACTTATATTTCACGGGTGGTTCAACTTCTTTTGTCTCTCGTTTCCATCACCTTTTCCCGACGTACCAAGGTGAAAATGGTGTGGTAAGTCGGGAAGTTCCGATGCCCATGGTTGCTCTGGTCGCAACTGCGGTGAGTCGAGTAATACTTTATTTTTATGTCGCTAACTTTGTGTATTAGCTGTATGCCACTCTCTATGAGTGGCAGTGGTGGTGCACAGCAGATTTCGGAATTCTCAGCAAATGCTTACTTGGACGTGTACCTCGCCAACGTGAACACTCTCAAGCACATCCTGAACAACCGAGAACGTGCTTTTCACATCATGATGAGCGATATTTATGCCCAAGCAAGGTGAGTCCGCCACCGTCATTTACACTATTGTAGTCCTGACTGGTGCTACTGGTAGCACCACGGGAGGTACAGCCACGACGACTACTCCAATTGCCGATCTCGATCTCGATGAACTCGAATAAAGGCGTGCTTTTTCAACAGACCATTTTAACAATAATACCTTTGTAAGTTTACGGTACTGTTTTAAATGACATCACTGACGTGAATTTAACAATCGGCAGTGATTATCAGAAAATCCCAAGAAAAAACAAAAAGAATTCCCTCACTCATTTTTGATTTCCGTGCTTGTGTTTTCGTGCCTTGTTTCCGTGCTTGTTTTCGTGCCTTGTTTTCGTGCTTGTTTTTGTGCCTTGTTTCCGTGCCTGTCGTGCCTAGTCACTCATTCGATAGCTATAATAAAATCTGATAATGGTTATTAAAACGATAATGGACGATAATCTGAGAGAATTTGAGAGCGCAATTATCGGCAGCCTATCTGAAGAATACCTGATTTACGGAAAAAATATTGATAATTAGCACTATTTTACTTGTGGCAAAATAATAATGATAATGTAGCTAATTTCACTAGGCTTCGCTAATTTAGTCAAATTATCCCTCGCTAGCGCGGGAGGTTTTTCCTGATGGTCTCGTCCTCGATGAGAGCATCTCCTTTGGCACAGTGGGACGAACTGGACGTGGCCTTACAAAACTATATAATGTCACCGTATGCGTCTCTCTTTGTCATTTGTTGGTTCAACTCAACCGCACAGGCCACGTAAATCGACATGATCATCGGATCGGTCGCCAACGGCCTCAGCTCATCGGAGGAGTTTCTGCGCGGGCTCGCGTATCGTCGTGGATCACCAGCGCATCAACGGCACACCCTTCGTCTTCTCTGCAGCCGCCGTCCCTGCGCTCCTGGCGGTCTCTGCTTCGGAGGGGATCAAACTCTTGCGGAACACGCCGTCGATCCTGAGTACGCTGCAGGAAAACGTGCGGGCGATCCGGGCTGTTCTTGACCGGGTCGAAACCATCACAATCCCCTCGCATGCCGCCACGCCGGCCATCCACATCCACCTGCGTTCTTCCGCACCTGCCGCATCTGTGTCTGCGAAGCCGTCGAACCCTGCAACCCCTGCGCCGCGTGAGGCATCGTCGTTCGACATCGTGGGTGGGCGCCTGTTACAGGATATCGTGGACGAGGCGCTTGCGCAGGGCGGCGTGTGGACGGCGCGGGCACACAGGCTGCGCGGACAGGAGCTGGTTGAGGCACAGAAGAGCATGCGACTCACGGTAAAGGCGGGGCTATCGCGCAAGGACTGTGAGCGGGCTGCCGGTGTGATTATGGCTGCGATCGCGAAGCGCAAATGGGTGCGCCTGTTGTTCCTATCATGCTCTGCTTCATTTTCTCCCACCATAGTACCTCACGTACAGGTTGACGCTACAGTATCTCTATCACAGTAATGCATGCACGCAGTTAAGCATCAGTTAGGAACATCAAACCCTTGTCGCTTTGCATAGAGCGCGGTCTTTGAATGAACGGACGGGGTGGCCCGCGGCCGTTCCTGCCACCATCCGTCCTACCAAGCTCGACTGGTTCAAGGAACTGGAACACTTTAATTTCACCCGCTCGCCGCGCCCAGTAATTGCCAAGGGATAGATGATGAGTCCTCATATTTTCCGACTTTCATCAGCTCGCAAACCTCGCCAACCCCCGTCCCCAATCGAGAAGCAGTTCATGCTTCCACCCGTTGTCTATGCAGTCCGCCAGCTGAGTTGTTAGATGTATAGTAGTCGAACCAGGCAACAGAAATGACGGTATGTACTAAGTAACTTACACGCAGGAAATGGATTTACGTAGGGAGGAGCCTGATGGTTTCGATATATCTACTTGCTCACATCGTCACGACCGAGGCTAGTACAAGAGGTACCGGGTACTTTCTTTTCTCTGTCGAAAACCATAACACTGACTGAGAACTATGCATCGGAGGAATCCGAAACTGGGGGAGGACCCTTCGGGAAAGCAGTATTGCTTGACATTTTGCGTGGCCACGAGATCGGTACCCGTGCCTGCCTTGAACTGGTGAACGTGGAAACAACACCTCCTGGTCCGTCGAGCGTCCCGCGGAGGTTATCCCGTGAGTTCAAGCTGGGATAGAATGTCAAGAGTCAGGAAGGTCGCAAAGGAATAACAAGACGCACATGGACATGAACGCGCAGAGAGAGAGCCGAAACATGATGAAGAGGGACGGTGTATATTTAAGTGTATACGGTGACTTTACGAACTTCGTTCAGGTAGTCAATTTTCGACAATGGAACATAGGAGGTAAAAGCGAGCGGTACCAAAATGACACAGGAGATAGCAAACACTCTGCAAAGTAGCACAGTTGTCAGGAAAGTCGACACCCATCTGCGCACTGGCTCACAAGTGAAGTGTGCCACAATTGACAGTATAAATCGCGAGAAGGTTCAACACGTTGTTAGTTCTAGCAAGTTAGCCAGTGTAAACAGAGTGATGGCATTCTTGCAATGTTCTGGCGTGAACGTACCTCCGGACTCGAGTACGGTTACTCAAGAGGGTATAAACCATTCCAATAGTAATGAGGACGTCGCAGAGGACCTTGATAGATAACGTAGAAACGAAAAACCTCTGGTATGAACGACGATTAGAGACTGCAGCCCATATCACCAGAAAAGGAGCAGATGTGCCTGAAAGGGGCTCTGAGCCGACGCGGGTTGCCTCAGGCCAGTGTTGTGCCAGTCGGGGACTAAGTCGGGGTTAGGCGGTCGCTAAGTCGGGGTTAGGCGGTCGCTAAGTCGGATTAGTCGAGTCTACGACTAAACTCGACTGAAGTCGACTGTACTTTTGATGGCGTGGGATTGATGACCCGATTAAGTAGGACCTTCCACAATTGGAACAACCTGCTGCGAGTCGAGTCACTCGAGTCGCGCTGCGCTGCCCCGACAACTTCACATTGAATCTTGTTTAGCTAGTAAATACGCTTTCTACACAGTCATCAAGATCATAGTCAAGGTCTCCCTCAGCATCTAAATCAAGTAAATCATACAGCTCCATTTCGTCTTCCAAACTACCTGTTGCACTTCTCTGAAAAAATGCCGTCCAAGTGTCTGAAGAAAAGTCAAAACGATCAACTATTTTTCTCTTCTCCGTGCTGTCGATCTCGTTGTCAGCACCAACCACCACATTCCCCATGTCGGTTTGAACGTTTTCCTCAAGCATTGTGATATACTTTTGGGTAAGCGTGTGAAGCGACTCAGTTGACTGGGGGAATGGGGGAGGAGGAGTTCCTTGATTCAATGACGGATCAGAAGTCAAGGACTCGCCGGATACTGGTGTGGGTGGCATGGAGCACATTTCTGTCGTGCTCGGACTTTGGTGAGCTGCACTGAACGAGACCGCGTTGGAGAATCGGGTAGCTGGGTTTTCTGCCAGTGCTCCGAAAAGACGTTTTCGGAGGCGGCGCTTCCCCTCCTTCTCGAGGTGTTCATCACGAATATGCATTTTGCATTCGGCCAAGCTGACGACGTGCTGATTACTGAGGCGTGTGCGGAGTTTGGTGAGTATTAAACCAAACGTGCTGAAAAGGCGTTCACAAGAAGCGGAATTAGGACAGATCGACAGAATGTGGGTAGCGAGCCGGATTAAGGGAGTCGATGGCTCTCCGGAAATCGTTATGTCTGCGTATACATCGAGGGGGTTAGGACTTGTTCCCTGGGTGCCGAATTAGATTGTAAACGAGAGCTAAGTAAAAAGAAACATGCCTTGCTAGCAGCCGATGCTTTCAAACGCTGGCATACACCCGGCATTGTTGAATAAAAATCCGAGGAACTCAGGTAGTGGCGTATCTCCTCATAGAGTTCGTCGGGACAGGGATCGCTTGGATAAAAGCGTGCCCAAAGACTGGATAGAAGGGTATGAATTGCCCCTAAGCTGATCAGCCGCGCGTCTCGTTTGAAAGGGTCGATTTTAAGGAAGGGGTTGAGAATCACGGAGGCGACAAAAACGTTTTGATCAGATGCCTCCCACCTTTTTTCAATGCTCGCCAAAAGTGCCTTTTGAACATCCGCATCATCGACATCAGTGAGCCTGGAATACTGCATCGCCAGTGACGCAAACGTCATGAGCACTTCATCGAGACGGCAGTGTGATGACTGAGTGATGTTCGCAGCGACAGCAAGTGGGGCAAGGTGGTGTTTAATACTGAAAACGGGAAAGAGCATCAGCAATCCCTGGGTTGCGCAAAAAATCCTTGTAGAGACTTGGTAGACACTGTAGACACTGTAGCAACTGTAGATGGTTGTAGACTTTTGTAGTAGGCTGGTAGAGACTGGGTAGTAAACTGGTAGAGACTGTAGATGTTTGTAGACACCATAGTTGCTGGTAGTTGCTGGTAGTTGCTGGTAGTTGCTGGTAGTAGATGGTAGTTGCTGGTAGTTGCTGGTAGTAGATAATAGTTGCTGGTAGTAGATGGTAGAGACTTGGTAGCATTGTAGCAAACCCTGGAATTTAAGCTACCAGATCAGCAATCCTTGGACCTCTACTATAGTTCTACAGTAGTTCTACAGTAGTTCTACAGTAGTGCTCATAGAGCCATAGCAACCCATAGGTGGTGGTAGCAACGTTTATGTTCTATGTAGTACTACCATAGTTCTACTGTAGTACCCAGGCCTGCTACCATAGTGCTACTGTACCCAGGCCTACTACTGGAGTGCTACTGTACCCAGGCCTACTACTGGAGTGCTACTGTACCCAGGCCTACTACTGTAGTGCTACTGTACTCAGGCCTACTACTGTAGCGCTACTGTACTCAGTCCTACTACTGTAGCGCTACTGTACTCAGTCCTACTACTGTAGCGCTACTGTACTCAGTCCTACTACTGTAGCGCTACTGTACTCAGTCCTACTACTGTAGTGCTACTGTACTCAGTCCTACTACTGTAGCGCTACTGTACTCAGTCCTACTACTGTAGCGCTACTGTACT